>JAUEJL010048840.1:0-27522 GCA_032274825.1 Drosophyllum lusitanicum
CCGTTCCTGAGATCACAATAAACTGAAATCAGTATCCGGTTCATAAATATATATCCAAACATATATTTATATCTCTATTGTTCATACACAACATGCTAGATACACATATAAAGCATACTAGTTCAAAGTACAACAAATAAACTTTGAATTCCATAAAATCCTCGAACGCGTCGCGTCCAACACATCGACGCGTCGCGTCGAGCAATAATGTCGGATTTCAATACTTCCGGATTTCAAAGTCTCGGATTTGCTCAAGGATTGTCGGATTTACGGGGACACGTTGCGTCCCTCCACTGGACGCGTCGCGTCGTGTCAAAACCTGCATCATCTTCTCCAAATTCCAGCCGACACAAATCTTACAAAATTTCTTTCCAACCTCTGAATTCAAACCCAAACACTTCTAAAACATGTATAAACCACATATATCATGTATACAAGCTTTAATAACATATCAACTTCATATTTAAACAACAAATTATCAAAACCCACTTAGTCAAGTAAGCTTTATACTCCATTAATGGTGGTTTCTTCATGTTTACATATATATCATCAGAAATTCATACCAATATCATTCTGATCATGCTAGAAACATATACTAACCTCTGTTTTGATTTAACAATCAATAATTCTTCAATTCACAAATTCAAGTATGCTACTTGGTTTCTTCAACGAGAGGTTTTCTTTGCTAAAACACACTCTTCACTTTTCTTCTTGAAACACAAATGACCAGAAAACTTATGCCTAACCCACGTATACAATTTCCACAAAAACAAGCAGGGGGTGTAACTTCAATTCTTATCCAAAGTTGCATGCCCAAGTACACGTGTACACACACTTACATACATACATATCATACATCCATGCATACACACTTCATACCCATTCTATTACTTCCAACATATTCACATACACATATATAATTTTAATTAGTTAATTTAAATCAATAAACTTAAAATAACCATAAAATCAATTAAGATGCAAATAAACAAGTACCGCTAACCCGCTAACGACTAGCCCGGGTTTGCGGATGTTACACCATCATATGAAGGTGCGAGAGAAAGATATTGCTAAGATGGCGTTCAGAACACGGTACGGACATTACGAGTTCGTGGTCATGCCATTCGGATTAACCAATGCACCAGCAGCATTTATGGATCTTATGAACAGGGTATGCAGACCGATGCTCGACAAGTCGGTCATAGTGTTCATCGACGACATCTTAGTGTATTCAAGGACACGGAATGAGCACGAGCAACACCTACGACAAGTTTTGGAGACATTAAAGTGAGAGAAGCTCTACGCCAAGTTTTCAAAATGCGAATTTTGGTTACAAGAAGTACAGTTCTTGGGGCATCTCGTGAATGAGAATGGTATAAAGGTGGATCCGGCCAAGATTGAGGCAATCATGAGATAGGAACGGCCTAAGAGTCCAATTCAGATTCGAAGTTTTTTGGGCTTAGCAGGGTACTACCGGAAATTTATTCAAGATTTTTCGAAAATTGTCGTGCCCTTAAGAAAAGTGCGAGTTTTGTTTGGGGAATTGACCAACAAAAGGCGTTTGAGACCCTACGTAACAAACTATGTAAGGCGCCAGTGTTAACACTACCCGAGGGGATGGAGGATCTTGTGGTTTATTGCGACACTTCTCACTGTGGTTTGGGGTGTGTGTTAATGCAACGAGGAAAAGTCATATCATATGCGTCGCGACAATTGAAACAGCATGAGAGCAACTATCCAACACACGACCTGGAACTCGCGGCAGTAGTTTTCGCATTAAAGATCTGGAGACATTACCTGTACGGAGTAAAGTGTACGATCTACACGGATCATAAGAGTTTGAAATACTTCGCAGATCAGAAGAATTTAAACATGAGACAGCGGCGGTGGCTAGACCTCGTGAAAGATTACGACTGCAAGATACTCTATCATCCAGGTAAGGCCAATGTGGTGGCGGATGCTTTGAGCAGAAAAGCAGGATGCATGCTACTTCGAGTAGAGTGTTTGCGGTTGACAATAACAACCTCCTTATTCGACTTAATAAGGTACGGCCAGGAGGAGGCAATCAAGGATGAGAACCAGAACAGAGAACGGATTAAGGGTCAAGCAACTAAGCTCATAAAGGATGGTCGGGATTTGCTTACTCGGCATGGACTGATCTGGGTACCCAGTATGGGGGACGCTAGATCTACGCTGCTCGACGAGGCTCATAAGTCTAAATTCTCAATTCATCCGGGGGCTACAAAGATGTATCAAGACTTAAACTCTGACTATTGGTGGCCGGGGATGAAGCGTTCAGTAGCAAAGTATGTAGAAGGATGTTTGACTTGCCTTCGAGTTAAGACCGAGCACCAAAGACCCCACGGAAAGGTTCAGCCTTTAGAAATACCAGAGTGAAAGTGGGAGCATATCACAATGGATTTAATAACCAAGTGTCCCCGAACCCCGAGAGGTTATGACGCGATTTGGGTCATTGTTGACCGGTTGACAAAAAGTGCACACTTTATCCCGTTCCGTGAGACGTACTTGTCAGAAAAGAAAAGATGGCAGATGTGTTTATGAAAGAGGTGATCTCGAGGCACGGGGTGCCAGTATCAGTGGTGTCTGACAGGGATTCGGGATTCACGGCTAGATTCTGGGGAAAGTTTCATAGTGATCTGGGCATGAGGTTGCACTTTAGTACAACTTATCATCCACAGATGGATGGTCAGAGTGAGAGGACGATACAAACCTTAGAAGACATTCTCCGGGCATGTGTGTTAGACTTCGGGGGCAGCTGGGATGTTTACCTTCCATTAGCAGAATTTTCGTATAATAATAGCTTCCACGCAAGTATAGGGATGCCTCCGTACGAGATGTTGTACGGCAGGCGTTGTAGAACCCCTATTTGTTGGGGTGAGGTGGGGCAGAGGGAGCTCGAGAGTACGGAAGTGGTACAGAAAACTACAGAGAACATTCAGAAATTCGCGAAAGATTACGTGCGGCGCAGAGTAGACAGAGTTACGCGGATAAACGTCGCTCGGAACTAGAATTTCAAGTCGGGAACTTCGTACTACTCAAGGTTTCGCCTTGGAAGGGAGTCATCCGTTTCCGGAAGCGAGGGAAGTTGAGCTCAAGATTTATCAGGCCCTTCAAGGTAGTGGCACAAGTGGGGAAGGTAGCGTACAGACTTGAACTACCCGAGGAACTATCAAGGATTCATAACACTTTCCACGTGTCACACTTGAGGAAGTGCCTCGCTGACGAATCGACATTCGTACCTATGGAGGATATCATGGTGGATGACAAGCTGAATTACGTGAAGAAAAAAAAAACCGGTGACGATACTGGAACGGAAGATCAAGACCCTCAGAAAGAAAGAAACTGATCGAATTAGTCAAAGAGAAATGGGAGCATCGCAGTGGGTCGGAATGGACTTGGGAACCAAAGGGTGAGATGCAACGGGATTACCATGAGTTGTTCATTTAGTGATTTCGAGGACGAAATCAAATTCTAGTGGGGGAGAGTTGTAACATCCATTTTCTAAGACTCGCTATTTGTAATTTTTTTTTATTGTTCAGATGCAATCTAAGAACCTTAAATATTATTGTAATGACACCTTATCATTATAATTATTATATAATTAGAATCCTTGTTAGTGGGCTTAATGAAAATAGGACCTATGATGTATTGAGTGAAACTTGGGCTTGGGCTTGGCTTGGGGATAGGGTATAAATACCAAATTTAGGCACAAGCCCCAATTGTGACACTATAGCTGCTGCAATCTTTTGGATAGGAGGTGTGTGTGTATGCTATGTTCCTGCCAGAAGAAATCAAGGCTAGAGGTCAGGGTTTTTGCATTCAAATCAGCAGGGAACTACCGGGTATTGATTCTTTAATCTTCATAGTTAATCTCTTATAGAATTTACAGCTTTTTAGGAGAGGTTTACGTGAGCTTTTGCTGGATTCGAACACAGTTTAGTTAGTCGACCAGGCCAAGAGTGAAGGACTAAAATTGTGATATCTTCAAGCATAAATGGAATTAAACATGGTAGAATCAATTGCACATGTGGTACGAACCTGTTAGAACATAAATCAAACGATTTGAATCTGATTTAGTAAGCTTGCAAACTCTTGCTGCTGTGTTTCGAACCGAACAAGAAAACGAGAACAAAATCGGGATTTAATCCTTAAGTACTGAGCAAGAATGAAATTAATCAATGAGGAATCAATTGTTAGCATTAAACTAGTCTCTTAAAGCTGAAATCTAGTAATCTGAACAATATTAGACTAGCTTGTGTCTACCGGCTAGTGTGCCTCAACCGAACGATAGTGACAAGTCAAAATCGTAGTAGCCTTTAATCTGCAATCGTAATTGACTTAGGCAGTAAATGTGTTTGGAGCAGTACTAATTGTATTATATCGTAGGTCCTGAGTTTTGGATGGAATATATATATATATATATTCATATATGGATCGTAGTTGGCTGCAATGGAAATACAATCGAAGTTTGGGCCTACAGCAAATAAATGACTAAAACAAAATTGGGCCTGTAACAAATGGACACCTAAGTCGTAATTGAGTTGCTGCAAGTGTAAATACAAATCGTAGTTTGGGCCTGTAGCAAATAAACAACTAAATTATAGTTGGCCATGACAGAAACCTCATATTAGGAATTGTATTCTTGAGCCAAGGCTTGAATCCTAATTTATTTTAAAAAGGGGATTGTGGTCCATTTTATAACACCAATTGCAATCATAGATTACCAACGACTAATTGTAATTTATGTGTGATATGCAAGGTTTGTTGTATGGTGGGGTTTTGGACCAAGACTTTGGTGAAATATCTAATTATATAGAATATTGTTGTAGGTGGTTGTCGGTAGTTGAGTAACCTTCAGATACTCGTTGGTTCATTGTTTTGTATTCTATAGCTGCTGTACCAGGTGAGTTACCCTAACTTACTTTATTTCCCGTAATGTGTAAGTGAGATGCAAGACGTTTATTGTTGCAATGTATGTGCTTAGTTGCAATTGATTGTTATGTGTTTTCATGATATGTTAGTAACCAACCGTGCCTTCGTGGTCGGTCGGGGCAGATGACGTCATCTAAAGTTGGGACCTGTGATGAGTCATAGCGGGCGAGGCCCGGTTTAGGCATCAAAACGGGTGGGACCCGAGATGCGGCAGAGGGCGAGTCCCTAGTTATGTGTTATAAGATGGCAGGATGTGATTCCTGCGAAGGGTAAGGGTAGTGGTGATTCACTAAGCTTTGTGCTTACCCGTTATTGTTATGTTTCAGGTTCTTCGAGATTGGACAAGGGCAAGGCTCCGGCATGATGACGGCGACCGTAGCGTTTTAAGCTTTTAACTCAATTACCAGTCAAACAACTTTATATATTATTCGCTTCCGTTGTATCAAACAATTAACATTGTGATGCTATGTTTGTAATCGTTGATTTTGGTGATGGCCGGTATACATTAACTTATTATGTTTCAAAAAAATAAAAAATAAATTTGGGACGTTACATAGAATAGTCTTTTTGATGGCACTTAACGGATCAAGAATAACGGAAGTTTGTTAAAGGGTTACTATTGCTCCAAAATGCTCAAATAAAGGACGATTTATGTACTTACGATTATTAAAGGACAAAACATGCATCTTTATGAAACCTTAAGGACTAAAAAAGCAATTAACTCTTTTATTGATATTTCTTGATTTATTATAGATATATGAATTTATTATCTTTAAGATTTCACACTACAAATGTTTAAAATTTACATAAACAATCCCCTTGTTTATATATAGGGTATTAAACCAGTATAGTTTATACAAATACCTTGAATATATTTTCATACAACCACTCGCAATCAAATTAAAATTTCATATTTATATGGGAGTCAAATTTAGTCAACATTTAAATTTCAATTTGAAACAAATTAAATGAATTGAGGCATCTGGTTGGCTGATTAAGAAAATAATGATTTGACAAGTTAGTACTTTATACAGGAAATTGGAAATCGCAATGCTAATTTTGCATCAAAGTTAAAATTGGTGAAATTAAAGATTTATATTGATTAAATTAGAGATGATTAAAAAAAAGAGAATTTGAAAATTTTGTGTTTTAATTAAAAGTAAAATACTAAATTTGTAAGGGAAAATGATGTGCATAATAAAAAGCATATATTTTATATATTTTTATACTTATAAATATTTAAATTAATAAATAATAAAATGACTAAAATATACCTTTATTTTAATTATTTATATATATAAAAACATCTAAAATAAATACGGCTGCCAGCAGCCCAGCAAATATCCCTAGTTACAAATGTTCTCCTTAAACCCTTATAATTTGTATAATTACATATTTGACACCTATCTTATGATCCCGACACCGTTGTCAAAGAGACGAAGAGTAAAGTCCATCTCGTCGCGCTCTTCACACCCAGTCGACGTTGATTCACACGGCCATCCAATCTACCAGTTTCTGCAAATTTCGCCTTCGCCAGACGGCGGCGAATCGTTCACTTACTCGCCCTAGTCGTAATTCAGAGCTAACTACACAATAATCATCAAAGTTTCAAGATCTTATGAGAAACGTGCGTATTAATCGACAAGTAAAAGCCCTAATTCTGTTTCGATTCTAATCAGATCTACACTTCTATTGATTCACAAGTGCAAATTGGAGTAAAATGCTACGTTTGAAAGCATTTCGTCCCACGAATGACAAGATCGTGAAGATCCAATTGCATCCTACTCATCCGTGGCTTGTCACTGCTGATGCATCGGATCATGTCTCAGTTTGGAACTGGGAACATCGCCAGGTGATGATTTTAACTTCAATTATTATTATTACTATTATTTTCTTACAATTTAGTTGTTCTGCTTACTCATGGAATACGTTTTGAACCGATTTAGGTGATATATGAGTTGAAGGCTGGGGGTGTTGATGAACGGCGTTTGGTTGGGGCTAAGTTGGAGAAGCTTGCAGAGGGTGAATCAGGTTGGTGCATGATAAGTTGCTACCTTAGTATACTCATTAAAATCTCCATTTGAGATCAGATATCGTAAGTGGAAATGGTTATCCACCTGAACAAATGACAGCATTTTCTTTATAACCAAGTACATAACCCAAGTCTTTGACGAATTTAGTCTTTTTGCCATTTAAATGAATGCATGTGAGCTTCTGATTATCGGAGTGCTTTCTGTTGTTTTAATATAGCTATGATCTGTTGTAGGTTGTATTCTGTTCACAAAGCTAAGATGTTAACAAAATGATAGTTTTGGAGTCGATACAGAATGGCTGAAACATTATCTGACATATGATTGCAAAACATGACCACAAAATAGTTGTCTGCTTGATGAAAGTTTTTAGAAGCATGTATTAATACAGTATTGTCTAGTTCTATGCCATTTTTACCTTTCAATATACACAAAGTTCTAGGGAATTACAATCAATGTAGTTTTGTGATTGGATGTAATCAAGGTTAGAAATTATTTTGGAGAACAATTTTTCTGGGACAAACAAACCGAAAGGTGGACAATTATTTTGGGACCGAGGGAGTATAGTAGCATAGAAAAGTATAACAATAACTATAGAATGTAGAAAGTTATATAAAAGTTAGGCATTTATTGAACTCATATAGTCATATCAATCCAAGTTCTTTGATTTAATTATTGCACCGTAAGATGGTAAATGCAGAAAATAACAAGAAGTTTTGCAAACAATATATGTTTTCAGAAGAAGGATAGATTGTGGCCTAGCAGACTTTTTATGTTAAAATGAAAGGATACCTTAAGTTGTTTCCTCAGATGTGTGAAGTCGACATCTTCACTGGAGTGGAGTGGTGGTCGAGTATTCGGAGTTGGATCAGTCGATCAGGATTTGGGAGAGAAGCTAGTAGGCGACATCGAGGGTTTAAATATATTAGGGAATGAGTGAATGTCTCAGAAGTCGAGAACTATGATTAAGGGACAACTGTTATTAGTTTGTTACTTATATTATATTTAGCTTTTGTCATTAATTATTATATATTATAACATAAATACCATATTAATTATTATTGTATATTTATATCATATATATATGTGGTTTGGGTCGGGTACCTGTTGTTTTCTAAGAAAAAAAATAGACCGATCCTTGATAACCCAGTTTTTTTCAATTATTGGCTTCTGTGCTTTCCTGTCTTGGATCAGGCAGTTTGGCTTAGTTTACTGATTTCCTGGTTTTCTTTGAACTCTTATATAATGCTTTTCCTATGGGAATTTAGAGGAATGGTATTAAACATAAAAGTGGATGCTTAACCTTATGTCGTTAAATTAATATAATTTTCTTAAATGATCTTAGACATACACAAAACCATCACTTTGGTAGTTTGGTGGTCCACTGGATTGTACTCTTGTTCCCCATAGGGGAGGTCAAGGGTTCGAATCTCAAGGGCTTCAATCAAGGGTTGGCGAGGGGTTGTTTCCGGACATGGCCACTGGTAACACCAGTTAGACCGCGTTCATTAGAGCCCACCTTCAGGAATTGGGAAAACCTGAAGGGAAATCCCCTTTTGTGAATTATGAATTGTGAATTTAGACATACACATAACATGGAAAGATCATGAAAATATGCATAGTGTGATAAATAATGTAGAAATTTGGGCTACTAAGTAGTTTCATCTCACATGTCCAATTATTGAAGATCTGTCTCTAGGAGCTTTAGGTGCTTATGAACAACAATTACAAGAGTATTCTAGTCACAATACTAAGGATTTATCTTTAGGAGCTTTAGATGCTTGGCAATGTATGTCATTGAGCATGCTTGGTAATTGTCTATTCGTCTAGAGAATTGTGTTTTTGTATATTGTATATAATGAAGGTTACAATTAGCAATAGAGTACAACAGTGCATAGAGGCACCCTCTAGTATCCTACTAAAAACTATGTGATACATTGACTCTTTCACGCTAACAACATGAAGTGACGTATGACTTGGATCATAGGAAGAGAAACTAAGGAGTCTGTAATTTGTAATGGTTTTGTGAAGATATTCTCATCTTGATAATTTGTAGATGTGAATTGTACATGAAGATCCCCTTGAGCAACCTTTTGTCAAACAAAATGAAAATTCACTTTCGCATGCGTTGTCTGCATATGGAAGACATGATTTGCTACCGAGTAGGTTTCGTAATAAGAATGAACATAGAATTATGGAAATTTAGGAACAGAACTATATTGATTTCATTCATTGTAAACATCACAAGAAATTTAAAAATCAGAAAAGGAAATTAACCGCTGATTATGGCATTTAACAAAGTTGTTTTGTTTACTTGTGTGAGGATAGGAGTGGAGAAGTATACCCAATGATTTGAAAAAAGTCGTCAAATAGCGACATCCACCATTCGAGTCCGTTTGAGCACTTTTATATTTGGTGTTGAATTATCTTTCAAAATGTGAAAAAAACCTTTGAATATATATAGTATATCATACATGTAAGATTTTTAAGCAAAGGAATAAATCTACATAAACCAACATGGGTGATCAACACATAGCTTAAGTACCGATGATCTTCAAAAGATAAAAGTACAAAACATACGCCTGACCCAAACATCAAAGCAGAAAGTCTAAATGCTATTACTTTGATAGAGGAAGCAAGTAATGAAAAATTTGATGATGGTTTTGATTGACAAGTAGAACATGAAGTAGATCAGGATTTGTCGGTGGAGGAAGTGAAAAGCTAAAAATCATAAAGCATAGAAGACTCAAATGAGGATCTATTCACGATACATAGTTGACTCAAAAGGTGACTTTGGTGACCGATGAAAGTTGCACAGACCTAAAATCACGGCCATTGTAGTAAGATAAGATTTTTCTTTCAATGCTGGTCAAATCTACTGTTTCGGCAACGAAACATAGTGGCAAATCATGTATCTAGGAGTTTGTTGGAATTTACCGATTATGTCAATGACGCTAGTGGTGAGACTAGACGTGGTGACAGAAGAGAAGTATGGTCAAAAATTGTTAATTTACGGCAAGATCTAAAGGGGGCGCGTGCAGTGGCCGATGGTTCTCGGCTTTCGGTGTGAGAGTAGGCGGTTAGTGTGGGGGGAATGGTCACCCCTCCACCATCAGCTTTTCTCTCTCTACCGTTTCCATCTTTCTACCCCAATGAACCCCTGGGTCATTTTTCTATCCCACCACACCACTAAACTTTTTTTAACTAAAAGAAATAAGATAGAGGATGAGAGAGAGAGAGATACTCACAAACCCTTCCATCTTTCATCGGCTTATTTATCCCGTCGGGCTTGAATTTAGCACACCGTTGGTATGGGGGCGTTGTTCCCGTCGAGGCCGATGGCCATTTTCAACCTACCCCGATGATCTGGGTTACCATTCCCCCCTCCCTTAGGAGAACAACTCATGGTGTTGTAGCTTTGAGAAGTGACCTATAACTGCAACGGCTAAGGTTTATGATGATTGGGGTTTGTGACGACAGCCTTTGTGAAGGGTGGACATGATACCATAAATGGTCTGAATGGTATTTTTGTACAATGTATATAATGAATATTGCAATGAGCCTTATTAGAGTACAATACATCTAGTGTTGTACCAATAACGGGTGAATATTGCAATGAGCCTTATTAGAGTACAATACATCTAGTGTTGTACCAATAACGGGTGAAATCAATGCTTTAGACAGAATGGGCAGAAAGGGTGGGTTAGGCAAGTTGGTTAAAAAGTCAAAATGGAAAACTTTCCTATTAGACGAAATGGGGAAACACATTTTCTTCCAAATATAAGTATTTTTTAAACAGTTAGAGTCTTATATGATTTTTAAAAGTATAATCCAACTTTGTGCATAAATTATCCAAATGGTGTCTGCATGATAAATACACTTTGGGAGACTTTCGACCTTTTTTTAGCTAGATTTTTTTGACCCGTTGGAGATAATTCATACCTTAAACCTACCCATTTGGGTCAGACTTGCGATCTCTACTTTTAGATGTTGGTTTTATGGTTATACTAAGAATTTAAAATTATCCTTCTATGTGACAGAGTCTAAAGGAAAACCAACAGAAGCCCTACGCGGGGGAAGGTAATACGATCCACTAATCTTCTGTTTCATTTATTTATGATATGTTTTTAAGTTTACTATATCTGAAATCTCAAACTAAAAGAGAAAATAAACAAATATGTCATTGCAGTGTACGGCAGGTTAGCTTTTATGATGATGATGTTAGGTTTTGGCAAATTTGGCGTAACCGCTCTGCTGCTGCTGAACCACCATCAGCCGTTAATCAATTGACTTCAGCTTTTACTACTCCCGCTCCATCAACAAAAGGAAGACATTTTCTTGTCATATGTTGTGAAAACAAAGCCATTTTTCTGGATTTGGTAACTATGCGTGGACGGGATGTACCAAAACAAGATCTTGACAACCGGTCACTTATCTGGCAAGTCATAACTGCATACATCTTAATGTCTCTTGTATTATTCAACACAAAAGTAAATTAGTCTATTTATAATGTATTGAAGATGAACAAGAGTTGGTAGTTATGAAGGATTTTAAATTTTAGGGCATGTTTTCATCTATAGAAGCATAAACTTTCCACAGTTGTTAAGGACCTTGTTCGTGAGATGTAGTAACATCTTTTTGTTTAGTCTTGCAGTATGGAGTTCCTCTCTAAATCTGGTGGTGGAGATGGCCCTCTCGTTGCTTTTGGTTCATCAGATGGTGTGATTAGAGTTCTTTCAATGATAACGTGGAAGGTTTGTAAATAATATCTCCATTAGTTTCTGATTACACTATTATAACATAAATTAATTGCGTGGTGCATGTGTGATTCTTTTTTAATTGGATGTAGCTTGTAAGAAGGTACACTGGGGGCCACAAAGGATCAATATCTTGCTTGATGACTTTCATGGCTTCTTCAGGAGAGGTATGCATTCGATTATTATTTAACTATGGGCACACCACTTCACTAAATCTTGTAATTGTAGATTATTTATTTAAAATAGGTGATGTGTACTAATTACTATATGCTAAGAATCAGATATTTCTAGCATCGTCACATGGAATTGGAAATAACTGGTTGTTCAAGTCTTCTATTTGCTTTATTTGTTAATTATATTATGTTAAACTATTTGCTTCACCTATGCAAAAAGATTGGTTTAACGTATCATAACTCCAAAGAACGGCTTTGGAAGTCTTATTTGCTTATTAGGTTATTGAGTTGGTCATTGCTTTTTGCTTCAAAACCTGTATGCTTTATGGTTAGAGAAATAGGCAATGATCTTGTAAAGCCTCAATTTTTGGCGTTACAGTGTTCTAGGGTTTTCAATTCTCGAACAATTTTTCCATGGGGTAGATATTTTTCTTGTTGTGATCATTGACTTAAACTTGTTAATAACCACATTTTTCAACAAGTGCTGAATTGGCATTGTTCTTTTTGTTTATGATGACAGCAATTTTATTACAGTATTTTTAGGAAATGTTATTCTTAACGCATGTCCTTGTATTTGGATACAGGCTCTACTAGTCTCTGGCGGTAGTGATGGTTTACTTGTACTTTGGAGTGCAGACCATGGTCAAGATTCACGAGAACTTGTGCCTAAGCTGAGTTTGAAGGTAACTTGTCTTCACAAACAATATCATCAATTTATCGTGAGATTTTGGGGGTATTTTGGTGAGCTGGCGAGATTTTGAATTTCTCATGAGATATTAAAAAGAAATGCAGTTATTTTTTATGTTCAATCCATGAAGGTTATGTTAATATTTAAGTTATGCACGATATCTTGAGTAGCTGTTTGATCTGTTCTCTCCTTAAAGAAAATCACATTGGACAAACTTTTAGGAACAAACTTCTTAACTAACTTCTTGTTACCGATGGTTACTCTTGCATTTTCATATCTTTTTTGTATTATTCATACTTTCTTAACAATAGTTTTTTTCTTCATTTTTTCTCCAGTCCTGTTCTGCATGCTCAGACATGTGTAAGTAATGAATCATGTATTAAGTCAAGCTAGATGTTGGTTTACCATTAGTTTTAGTTAGTACTTTTCTCTTTTTTCTTTTATGTATTTGGATTATTGAATGTAGTTGTTGTTCAAAGGTTTTAACAATGCAATGTGCAAGCCAAGATGTAAACTTTCAGCTCTTGATATTTTAAAAGGCTAACATCTGAGATACTATTGAAGGCACATGATGGCGGTGTTGTGGCGGTTGAGTTATCTAGAGTCAGTGGAAGTGCACCTCAACTCATAACAATAGGTGCTGATAAGACTTTAGCCATTTGGGATACAATGTCATTTAAGGTGTCCACTCCATTTTCCTATAGTTATTCATGCAATCATTAATTCATTATATGCAATCATGCATTTTAAATATTGCAGTGGCAACAATGAAAACATGAGTGGGTTGGGTGGATCAGGTTGCGTTGAACCACCAACACTTTTTTTTTTTGTCTATTTTAAAACTTTTTATGAATAATTAGTTTGTTAATTTTGATTACAGGAACAATATTATTACAATAGTAAAAAATGATTTAGTAGGTTGTATGGATTTAAAAGACATTTTGGGCAACTTTTGGCTCATTTGTCCCATTTGACCCATTTCCCTTTTTGATTTGACCCATTTGCAGGAATTACGCCGTATTAAACCTGTCCCTAAGATGGCTTGTCACAGTGTGGCATCTTGGTGCCATCCTCGAGCACCCAACCTTGATATATTAACTTGTGTGAAAGATTCACACATATGGTATGTTATTATCTTATTGTAAAGTTTTTACTAGACTTGTAAGAGTTTGACACCTGTACATTAAGTCCTTTTTAGGAAAATTTTGGGCACCAATTGGCTATTAATTTTATGCTACTTTCTAGTTATGCAATACTTTCAAGAAATAATTTTTTGTCCTCAAAATTTGCAGGGCTATCGAGCACCCAACTTATTCTGCTCTAACAAGGCCATTATGTGAACTTTCTTCTCTAGTTCCTCCACAAGTACTGGCACCTCACAAAAAGCTTAGGGTATGTATATATTTGTAAATTTTTCCTGTTGAAACTTGAAAGTTTAACGAGAAGCTATATTTATTGTCTTTCTTGTATAGTCTAGGGCCATCACTTTAATAATTGAAAGAAAGATGACGATATAATACAAAGCTTAAGATATTGAAATTTCCATTGTGTTTTGACATTTCCAAGAAAACTATCAGCATCAATGCACATGAATACATAATTGAGAAAATATACTAAAAGTGCCTTATTTTCTTCTTTGCTTGAGGGAATAGACCATGTATTATTTGAGAGGGGTTTATTTATTTTTCTGTTATCTCAAGTGAGAATGTTTCTTTCCTTTGTTAGGTATATTCGATGGTTGCACATCCCTTACAACCACATATTGTCGCAACTGGAACAAATATAGGAATCATACTCAGTGAATTCGATCCAAAATCTCTCCCTGCTGTTGCTCCTTTACCGTCAATACCGGAAAACCGAGAACATTCAGCAGTATATGTCGTTGAACGGGAACTAAAACTGCTACAGTTTCAATTAAACAACACAGCAAATCCTTCTCTTGGAAGTAATGGATCTTTAACTGAAACTGGAAGATTAAGGGGAGAATCTCCTGAACAACTCAATGTTAAACAGATCAAAAAGCATATCAGCACTCCTGTTCCACATGATTCATATTCGGTTTTATCCGTCAGTAGTTCGGGAAAGTAAGTTTTTATCAATACTTTTGACTCTAGCTGGCAATTTTGACCCATTTACTTATGAATGGGTCGATTCGGGATATGTATTTATCTCTAGCAGGTCACGGGTAAATAGGGAAAAGTAGCTTAAACTGATACATCTCACATTGGTTAAACAAGGCAAACGGGTCGAAGGTTACTTGAAGTTTATTTTTAATACATAAAACATCCTAGGTCATGTTACTTAAATAATTAGTCTTATGGGAATAAAATAGTTTTATAATCATGTTTGACATGCTAATTAAGAGTTAGGTATTAGTGAAACGAAAATACTTTGGGGGCTATATGATAGTTCAATACACAGGTGCCCTTGATGAAAAAATCTAATACTTGGGTGGCCTTAACATTTATTATCCCTAAAAGTTACATATTTGTAAAGATAAGTGAACTAAGTCAACCCAACATACCCATTCCAAAAAACTACCTTTAGATTGACTCATAAACAATCCGCTGGACCTGCCTATTTTTTCCACCTCTACTTTTGACATTATTATTTCTAAACCTTTCTTGCCAATAACATTAAATACAAACTAAAATACAATGGCAATGCATCACAACCGCATTTTTTTGTTAATATGTTGCAGGTACCTTGCAATTGTATGGCCTGATATTCCGTACTTTTCAATCTACAAAGTCAGTGATTGGTCAATCGTTGATTCAGGCACTGCAAGGCTTCTGGCTTGGGACACTTGTAGAGACCGATTTGCACTTTTGGAATCTGCAGTACCTCCAAGAATGCCCATTTTACCCAAAGGTGGTTCATCTAAAAAGGCCAAAGAGGCTGCTGCTATGGCTGCTGCACAAGCAGCTGCAGCTGCTGCTTCTGCTGCAAGTGTTCAAGTTCGTATCTTGCTTGATGATGGCACTTCCAATATTTTAATGAGGTCAATTGGTCAACGAAGTGAACCCGTATGAGTTTCTATTCCTTCTAGTATTTTGAATCCTTGAAATGTGCGACTTAAATTTATAAGTTACTCATCATGCTTGCATCTAGAGGCTGCAATTTATGACACCAGAAGAAATAAACTGGTTAGGGTTGGGCCTAAATGGGTTGGGGTCATATATAGGTGACAGGCTAACCAATATAATGGGTTGGGTTCAGGTTGACTTTCTGAACCTTCATCGTACTCGCCAACTCATTAAAAGTATAATTAAAATGTTAAAATATAAAAAAATTTATTTCTTAATTTTCCTTAAATCCGAACTATTCTAGGTGGCATATGTTTATGTCATCATATTGATTGTATAACTTCAAACTATTTTACCATTGGTTATCTTTATACCAACATATTTACTGTGTACTTTCAAAATATTTAGGCACTCAACAGTAAATAGTTATCGTGTACCATTTGATTCTAGTTTGGGTCTTAAAACAGATTGACATGGCTAACCTGTTTAATTATTGTGTCCGGTTTGGGGTGGATTTTTTCAATAGGATTAGTAAACGGGTCAACCTAAACTCAACACTAATTGCCAACACTACTTGCAAGTTGCAACTATGATAATTCCCTTTTTTTCCTTCTTTTTCCTGACTATAATCAAGAGGTGCCGAAAATCATACCAGATATTTCTAATGCATATCTATACTCTGTAGGTCATTGGATTGCATGGAGGGACACTACTTGGTATTGCATATCGAACATCAAAAAGGGTTAGCCCTGTTGCTGCAACGTCTATTTCGTCGATCCAATCAATGCCCTTATCAGGCTTTGGAAGTAGTAGTGCTCTTTCTTCATTCAACACCATTGATGATGCCTATTCTTCTCAAAGGAATCTTGCAGAAGCACCACCTCAAAACTTTCAATTATATAGGTAATACTTGCACCTTATTCTAATATGTTTTGTAAGTATACATAGATATTAGTTTTTTTAAGTTGAATATTTTGGTCTCACTAGTTAATTCTTTAACAACTTTGAGATTCTAGTTGGGAAAGTTTTCAACCTGTGGGCGGAATGTTGCCTCAGCCAGAATGGACAGCTTGGGACCAAACTGTTGAGTATTGTGCTTTTGCTTATCAGCAATATATTGCTATATCTTCCTTGCGACCTCAGTATAGATACTTGGGAGATGTTGCAATTCCTCATGCCACTGGTGCAGTTTGGCATCGTAGGCAGCTGTTTGTTGCCACACCAACAACAATTGAGTAAGTCATATTTATATATAGACACACACACACATATCTTTATAAGAACTAACATATATTTTAGATTCTAATCTGTAGAACTTAAACAAAGATTCATAATATTATATTTTCGTTTTGAAGTATTTGATGAGTTTTGAAACGTTTTTCCGTTGAATAATGCCAATAAGAACATAAATGCACAGACATGCATCTGATACATGCTGTGATGCATCTGTGTTTTTCTGATCTTAGATTGAAATGTTTCAAAAAGTCATCAAACACTTCAATAAAGATATAGTTTCATGAAATTTTGAAGTTACATATTAGAATTCAAAATACTTACTACTACTTAGAGTTCTTAATGGACCCCCCCCCCCCCCTTCCCCCTCTTCTATACGTGTGTGCACAACTTAGCTCGGTGATTTATTTTTACTAAGGGCGGCAGCAATCTTTTTGGTGGGGGTGTATGTTCAGGTGTGTTTTTGTGGATGCTGGTGTTGCACCTATTGATATCGAAACAAAACGAAGAAAAGAAGAGATGAAACAAAAGGAGGCACAAGCAAGAGCAGTTGCAGAGCATGGAGAGTTGGCACTAATAGCAGTTGATACTCCACAAACTGCCGCACAGGAAAGGATATCACTCAGACCACCAATGCTACAGGTATGTATACATATTTAATATTAATATTGTTAAGATATCTGCTTGGAAAATGGCAAAACTTATAATGTAGTTTGTTTGATCTTTCTGGAACTAGTTTCTCTACCCTCAGGAGAGGTATGATTGTATACGTCTTACCTCCCCCATGCCCTGCCTAGGTGGCATTGGGTATTGTTGTCTCTATCTACATAGTGAAAATGAAAAGCTCAATGGGTAAACCATCATGCATATGTAAAAATGTTGGTTTTGTTTTGACCGGTTACCCAACAATGCTAATCTTTGCCACTTTAATCATGAATGATGGCCTTTTTCCTTAACAATATTAGTCTTATGTTTTGGAAGCTTTGAGTAAGCTTCCGTTTATGGCTGATTATGATAGGGCTAGGGTTTCTATTCTTAAACACAATTTTCAAATGTTAGAAATGTTTCCACTAATCAATATAGGAGTGTGAGAGGTTCATACAAACCAAAAATGACTAATTTTTTTTCCTCTAGCAAACGTGATTCCTGTATCAGCATGTACACTAATTGATTCATGCCAACCTGGCCCTTAACCCCTTATTTTCTTTGAACTTCACGGTTTGATGTTTCATTTGTTTCAATATTTTTGTCACGCATTTCTTAGTCATTTTAAGGTACAAACATCTCACGTAGAAGTTAATATGCAACCCTTCTATAACTGAATTTAGCCAACAATATTTATCTGGTGACATTATTATGGAACTACTTATGTCTTATAGATGTTATAAACATTCAGAAAGTTAAAGTATTAATTATACCAGGTTGTTCGGTTAGCATCATTCCAATATCCACCGTCTATTCCTCCTTTCTTGACATTACCTAAACAAACAAGAGTTGATGCTGAAGATGGGTTGCAAAAGTTTGCTGAGGGTAAAAGAGTTGATGAGATAGCTGTTGGTGGTGGAGGAGTGGCGGTTGCTGTCACTCGTTTTCCATCAGAACAAAAACGACCTATTGGACCGCTAGTTCTTGTTGGTGTGAGAGATGGTGTCTTGTGGCTTATTGATAGGTACCAACTCATTGTTTAATAAGTGTTTCATTTATAGGTGGGAAAATAGGGTGAAGCTTCAAAACTTTGTCGGGTTGATCAGATGCATATTTTTCTCAAAAAAATTTATGAATATTTTCAAAATTAATTACAGAAATTAAATTGTTTCAAAAGTACTCCAACTTGTTAGTTATAATGATTTAGGAGGTTTTGTCCATCTAAAATACACTTTAGGCCCATTTGACTCATTTGTTTCTGAAGCTCTTTTTCTCTTTACAACTTTTACCCATTTGAGCCTTTACAAATAAACATAACCCAAATCCACACCTTCTTAAGTGGGTCGAAATTTCCACCTCTAAAACATTATGATACAGCATTGAGATAAAAGGGATTCCTTTCTGAAGCATTTCTTTTTCTACTTCACCTGTTTGGTTCTTTTGAAATTAAACATAACGTGTATGAATATATTTGGTGATAGGTACATGGTTGCTCATGCAATATCTCTTAGCCATCCTGGAATTCGTTGCCGCTGTCTTGCCGCCTATGGGGATGCTATTAGTGCTGTAAAATGGTACTCCCTTTTTCTATATCCTCAATTTTCTCTCTGCGCTACTATTTAACTATTAAATTTTTATTCGATGTTTTCATTCTTTTTGCAGGGCAAGTAGGCTTGGTAGAGAACACCACGATGATCTAGCTCAATTTTTGCTTGGGATGGGTTATGCCACTGAAGCCCTTCATTTACCTGGAATATCTAAGAGGTGCTCAATTTAAGCATTTATTCTTCTACAACTTTTATAAAAGATATTATATTCATTACCGACAATAAACTGTCTGAAATATATTCATCAATTTGAAAGAACGTCTTTATGATCATTTTATTTATTCGCTACTAGAACAACCAGAGTATTCTTAAACTCTCAAAACAATTGATTATCTGATTCTGGTAATTTAATATCCATTTTGATTATTTAAATTAAAAATTGTTCTTGATTTGTCCAGGTTGGAGTTTGATTTGGCAATGAAAAGCACTGATCTGAAAAGAGCTCTTCAGTGTCTTTTAACAATGAGTAACAGCAGGAATATAGGGCAGGACACAGTTGGACTTAACTTAAATGACATAATGTCATTAAGTATGAGTATTAATGATACTAAAAAAAAGGAAAATATTGTGGATGCTGTTGATGGAGTTGTAAAATTTGCTCAAGAATTTTTAGAAATAATTGATGCAGCAGATGCTACTGGACAAGCTGAAGTTGCTCGTGAAGCTCTTAAGAGATTAGCAGCTGCTGGCGCTGTGAAGGGTGCTTTACAGGGTCATGAATTACGTGGACTTGCTTTACGCCTTGCAAATCATGGAGAATTGACTCGACTTGGGGTATGTTATCTTCCAAATTATAAATATTGTTCCATTAGTATTTAAATGGATTGTGTAAGAAAAGGCAACCTACTTTTCCTATTGCTTTGTTTTTGTAATCACAACCAGCTTAATCAATTAAATTCTACTTTAATGTCAGGAAGGTTGCAACTTGCAACCTTCTTTTCTCACTAAGTACGTTTTGGTAGTCGTGCTTTTTCCTGAAATGAATAACTGATTTGGTAATTTAAAATTTTATTTTTATTATGATCATAGATCTATTACCTTTTCCCCGACCAGGTTTGGTAATTGTAATTAGAAAACTATCTTATTTTAAAATTGCCAAATCGGATTGGAAAGAAAGTATAATTACCAAAACTGAGCAAAAAGTAAAGTAGGTTGCTATTTAGACATTAAAGGACAATTTAATTTGTTGAGATAGTCATCATTGCCATATTAGCGCATCAACTGGAAGTATAATTATCAAAACGCGACAAAAAAGTTATAAATACCAAAACTGGCTATTGATAAAACTACGTTGATGTTATGTCATTTGCCCATAGAAGAATTAACTAAAAGAGGGAAGGGATCAAACAGGGTTTACTCCAGAATATATATACATATTCGAAAAATTACCTTACTATTGTAGTAATTGTATACCTTTTCTGAATCATATTTTGCCACCTGTACCCTGATGTTACTAAACTGTGCTGCTTTTCTTCATTTTACTTATTTATTTTTTGGTAGGGGCTGGTGAATAATTTGATATCAGTAGGGTTTGGAAGGGAGGCTGCATTTGCAGCTGCACTTTTGGGGGACAATGCTCTTATGGAGAAATCATGGCAGGATACCGGGATGTTAGCAGAAGCTGTGCTTCATGCTCATGTATGATGTACCACTCACCATAATAATCTTATGTATTTGTTTTCCTTTTTTTCTTTTTAAATAAAAATGTTTTTGCAGGCACACGGGCGAACGACACTAAGGAGTTTAGTTCAGAACTGGAACAAAACACTACAAAAAGAAATGGAACACGGGCCTTCAACAAAAACTGATGCTACAAGTGCATTTTTGGCTTCTCTTGAAGAACCTAAACTCACAAGTCTTGCAGATGCTGCCAAGAAACCACCAATCGAAATCTTACCCCCCGGAATGCCATCCATAGATGCCCCTCTTCCTGGAATCCTGAAAAAAACAATGCCAGCTGTACAACCACCACCCAAACCCTTACAAATAGAAGGACCACCTCCTTCTGAATCAGTTACTCCACCACCTGCTACCACCGAGTCAGGCACTGTGCCGCCAGTTGATCCACCAACAACAGCAGAATCTGAATCTGGTGTTCCACCACCTACAGCAAATTCCGAGGTTCCACAACCTACAGCAGAATCTGAATCTGAATCTGGGGTTGCAATTCAACCTAGTGCAGAAGAATCTGGTGGTCCACCGACAGAATCTGAGGCTGAAGCCACCCCAACAGCAGATTCTGGGTCACCTGTAACAGGGTCAGGTGCACCACCTGTAACAGAATCAGGTGAATCAAGTGCACCTTTAGAAAATCAAACCCCTGCTACAACAGAATCAGGTGAACCAAATGCATCTTTAAATTCATCAAACAGTACACCACCTCCAACAGAACCACCACCACCACAAGTTCCTAAACCAAGTGGTGTCCGTGAAGAACTACCAATGATCGATTGGACCTAATCCCTGCCTTCACTTTATACACAATCCGGGATCTTGTTTTCTTTATATCGAGCTGAGCTGGTGCTCATGTATTTTTCCCCCATATACCCTCTTCCTATTCATATCTCTTTAGCTTTGTGTAGTTCATAGTTACTGTGTCCATTGTTACATTTTTTTTCCTACCCCTTAGGTTTCCATTTGCATTCTGGGTTTAAATGGTTGCATTACAGTTTGATGTTTTTGTTTAGAAACTACTCTTTTGTATCACTTGTAATTCTTAACTATAAGTGTTGCACATCTTTGTTTGTTCCTCATTGAGCTCTTGTTTTCTTGTATTCTATTTGTTTTTGGTAATTATAACCTTGTTTGCATTGTTTATTTTAGGGGGAATAATCGTGCCGCTAGCAACATGTAAGTTATATGTTTTTATACTAACATACCTCTTTAATATAAGGGGTATATTAATCGTTATAATCTTTACGTTAGGTGTCGTTAGCAACACATTCTTCCCTCTTTTAACTATACTTCTGTGTTATTTTATAATGGTATCGACGTATTAAAATGAATTTTTGGCCATGTTAAATAACAACAAACCAATTAAAGAGGGGTCAAAGAGTCGTTTTTATATGAGTTTAGTTTACCAAAATGTATACAACATGTCATGTTTTGCTATTGTGTGTAACGGACTTTAAAATTTTCTATGTGTAGATCGAACATTTAATTTGTTGTTATTGTGTGTATTAAACTTTCTATTGTATGTACTAAACTTATATTTTTTCCTTTTATATGTATTCAAAATACATACAATAGCAACATATTAAAAGTTTGATACATATAATAAAAACTTTTAAAGTTCGATACACACAATAGCAAAACGTGACAATTTTGATACATTTTGATTAACTAAACCATTTTTATATATAAGGTAGATGTTACAAGAATAATTTTTTTTAACAACTAAACATATACTTATCTAATTCTACACTATATGTCCATTACCGGGATTACTGTAGTTTAAACTTTTTTTGAACGGCTAAACACTAACACTCTCTAAATCTAAACCTAATTCTATACTATTTTATCCATTACGAGAATTGAACCCACAACTTTCTAAGACATTAAAAAGACCAGATATCGTTATGCTATAAGCCATTTGGTTGTAGTTAAGCTAAATGATATGCCATCATGAATCTGTCAAGTGTCAAAGTAATATTGGTTTCTTGAGGAATGAGACATCAAATTAGAAAAGTGAGATTAAAACCAAGTTAAATACTTGTCTATGTCACTTTGTTAGGAATGGTTTATTGCTCCAAATTTCAGTTCAAGGTGTTTGTATTAGTTTATTTTCTGTTTAAGTTTACTTTTAATGTTGAAAAACATATATTGATTTTTTGTGGTTTATTTATTTAATTTTAAACTTCAGAAAATTTAAACTTCCAAACAAACACCATTAAATGCACTAAATCAAACAAACACAAATAGAGATAGCAACGGTGTCGAGGATTACATTCTCCTTTCTCATACCGGTTCCTCACATCCCATCGGCACATCGTGTTTCTATCATCCCGGGTAATACTACTGCATCCTCCATTCCCATCCCGCTTCCTCACATTCCTTCGGTCCATCATGTTTCTATCATGTCGGGTAATACTATTGCACCCTCATCTCTGTTCGCTTAATTTTATTTTATTTTTTAACAGCAAAACACGTTCACACTCTAAACTACTCTTAATTCTACATATTTTTTAAATCTGCATCTTTTTTTTCACAACAGGACTCGAACCTAGGCCATGGACAAACACCTTTCTGTTCACTTAATTACAATCTCTTTTTATGTAAACTTAATTTTTCAACCGTTTCACGTCAAAAAATAATCTACCAAGTGTCGAATTGTTTCGAAAATTAAATCATTATAATCAATAAAACACAATTAATATTTAAACAATAACAATATTATACATATGCATATTCACTTAGCAAGTTTAATTTTGACACATTCATATTCATATAGGAAACATTGATCAATTTTGAAAAAAAAAATTATGGTCACGGTGGCATGATCACGCATACTCAAGTCATTAGTCATCCACTGGGTTGGGATCACGCAGTGATGCATAAACAAGAACACCGTCTCTTAGTTTTAACCCTAAAATAGTTCCGAATCTAAGAGACAAAGTAGAAATACAATACAAATTCAAATTAAGATGGAGAACCGTCACGGTCACCGTCACCGTCACGGTTACCGTCACCGTCGTCAAATGCGATAGAGAGAACATCGTTTAAAGAATCCTGATTTTGATGCTGATGTTGAAGATGGTCCGATTGGTGGTTGTGATCGTTTGGGTTAGGGTTAGGGTTAGGGTTAGGGTTAGAGTTGTGTAGCTGCTCATTTGCTTTCTCTAGATAAGGTTTAAATCCGAGCTGTAGAGTGAGATAACCGAACGCCACCGCACCCACCACCACCAGTCCTGACCTCATTCCGTTTTTCACCGCCTCCTTCATGATTCGCCGCCGTCCACACCCTCCGTTTCCGCTTGCTTGCTGATTGCCAAAATAGATCTTACTTTCTTTGTCAAAAGAAAAATAAACAAATGAATGACCTGCTGCATAAACTATATATTTTTATTAAAAAAATGATATATTGCTGTACTTTTTGCTCGTAGTTCATCCTCCTACTATCAAAGACGATATGTGGAATCTACTAATTTTCTTTTCCTATCTTCTTCATTGATTTTGACACTTGCATTGATCTTGTAAGTAAAAGAATATATAAACTCTCTTTTATTAAGTATGAACATGTTAATTATATGTATAAACAACTAAAGTAGCAAAAACGTCTGCTTCCCCGCAGACGTTTTTAAAATAAGATCTTATTTGAAAAAACAAAAAAGGACTTAGCGATTAACTTATGCCAAATCAAAGACTAATCCTTGCATACCTACATAAGAGAATATTTTTTCCCTCTTAAACTCAGTTTTGCAGATGATTCGGTTTTACAAAAATTGCGTACCTTTTTTTCATTTAGATAGTATCCACATACATCAGAACATAACTCTTTCTTTAAACAAGTTAAAACGAGATTTTTTTTAAATTTTTCTAAAATGGTTAGAATTAGAACAAAGATTTGGGGTTTCCAGCACGACCGTAAAAAGGCCCCTGAAGCTCTTTAAATATAATATTAGAACAAAGATTGGGGGTTTTCACTTTTAACACTTCTCTTCGGTCTCTCTTGGTCCTAAACACTTCTACAACTCCGGGAAAGTATCAAGGAGGGTTCAAAAGCATTTGGAGGTGTCATCTTCTTCGTTTGGAAGCCATCAAGCTACTTGGATCATCATCGACATTGGGGAGCCAACAAGCTATTGGGATCATCATTTTCATCACATTAATCCTTGTTCTTCATTTTGATGTTTATGATGTATTTGTAATGATTATGGGCTATAAATATTTATTCACTTGGAACAAAATGAATCCTAGATTGGTATGGTTTGTATATGTTACAAAGGGTTTATTTCACATAATAGTAACCAAGTTTGAAGATTGTTCCATCAATGTGAAATAAAGAGAGGAGTGACATTGATGGAACAGTTTTGAAACTTGGTTACTATTTATGATTTTACCCCATGTTACAAATTATATCTACCAAATCGACCACCATACTCCATTCAAATTACCCGTACATAATTTGAAATTCATGCAATCATGCCGATATGGATAAGATTTAATTAACAAATAATTAAATCCGGCAATTTTCATTACGTTGAGCTTCCCATTTAATCAGATTCTAGTTTCAACCGTACCGCTAATTTCAAATGAGACCTAACACATGTATGATCAACATGATGAAGATTTCATTCCATGTAGGTATTTTATGCATGTTATGTAGGAAAACCTCATGCGTAGGCTACTCATCTTCAAGTATATGTATACTTTAATCATTGTATAATTATGTCAGTTTCACACTAGGAATATTGGTTATTCATGTGAATATGTGATCATGCTTGGTATATTTACTTGGAACATTGCATTAGGAATGGATGATGGTATGAAATTTTAGATTGTTGATCATGTATATGACCTTAGGAAAAAGTTCAAACAAGATACGAGAACAGCGAGAACCAATCTTAGCCGTCCAATTCCCCCTCCTTCAATTGGATTGCCCACCCATGAATTCCTTACATGCACCCTACCACACTCAATCCCCTCACGCTCTTCATCCATAAATTCCATTATCCAAAATGAATGGTTAAAATTGGTGCTCGCAGTTCTCGTACGAAAAACAGTTCTCGTTTGAACCGTCCCCTATGACCTTGTATACTAAATTGGAAAGTTCGTATGTTTGGTGTGGTGTGTGATATCACATTAGCTTTTCAAAAGTTTGTATAATTTAGTAACCTTGACGTGAACGTAGTTTATATTTTGTTTGCATAAACGGGAGGTGTTAATCACTTTGTAGTGAACTTTTAGTGTCCAAGCATTCAATATACAACTACATGAAGACTAGGTTTCATCACAACCACCGCATTACACATACACGACCCTCAATTCAGGCCACACGCTAAATCACAAATGGGCGGCTTTCATATAAGCCCTACAGAATTTAAGCAAAACCGGATATACATACGCGAAGTATCACTACAAGTTGAAAACAAAAGCGTCCTACAAGCCAGATGAAAAGTATCCTTGTAATAGTATTGGCATCACTGAAGGCTTCTGCAAGAACCATCGAACCATGTTAACGTTAGTTGTAAAGAAAAAACTGGCATTACACAAAATGTGCAATTCGGGTAGTAATTTCGACTCGTTTATTTATGAATGGGCCAATTTGGGTTATACTTAATCTCTAATAGTTTAGATAAACAACTTTGAAACAAGTCAGATGATTTGAATGAGTTTAAAGTGACTCAAAATGTATTTTTAGTGCACAAAATCTTCGACGCTTCAAAAGAGACTATTTGTTGAAAGTCGCCCACAATGTATTCAAGATGCATAAAACCTTCTAATCCGTTGTTTTTTTTTTCTTTTTTGCAATGTAAATCACTTATATACATCTTTTTAAGAATTAGTTAGAATAAGAAGTGAACTGACCTCATGAGTCCCTGCTTAGGCATCTCCCTGTGGCTCTTGTTGCTGCTGATGTGGCCAAACAGGTGGGGCCATATACGGTCCGGGCTGCTGTCCATATAGGGCCTGAGGATCCATGGGCTTACCCATATACATCCCTGAACCACCAACTTGTGGCGGTGGCGGCATATAATAGTAAGGAAGACCCTCAGTTGGGGGGATTGGCCCAGGCCCAGACCCACCTCTTTGGATTGTTGATGCAAGTACCTCATCTTTTAAATCCTCCCTAGGTACTATATCAACTAAAAAATCAAAAATATCAGTTCTTGTGATTGCAGCTGCAATATCATTTTTCTGAAGTGTTCTTCTTTTGTTCTCTTCAGTGTGATTCCATGACCTTAATGTCAACTCAAGGATAAACATTTCACATGCACGAGCAAATATTACGGGTGCTTCAGCTGATATCATCCTCACATCTTCATCTGCCTTCATGATTTTCTTAATTCTAGCCAATGGTAAACTATGGTTTTTGAAATCGGTTGTTTGTTCGATTTCTTGGTATTGATTTGCCCAGAAATTTTGAAGTTGTTGATTCAATTGTTGCTGCTGTTGCTGATGGATGTGCTGATAAGCAGCAAGTTGCTGATGTCCAAGATGTGCTGGAGGTGATGAAAGACCGAGTGACTGTGGAGTTTGGCCTGTAGGCCCAGGCCCCATCATTTGATTTGGTGGATATGGGCCAGGGCCCACGCCATATGGCATTTGACTTTGTGTCTGCCCATGATCTTGCTGATCCATATTCCAAGTCTCTGCTCACACCATAACATTAAAACAAAGAGTAACAGGTCAAAACAAACATGTTTTTGGTTTTTTTTTTTTGGTTGTTTGGTGAAGGGCGCCCCGCGGGGGG
>JAUEJL010048841.1:0-20760 GCA_032274825.1 Drosophyllum lusitanicum
AATTCGGGATCTTAAATTCCGAATTCTTCATCAAATTCGGGATCTTAAATCCCGAAAACTCTACTTTTATAAATTTTAAAAAACTTGCATTACTTTTAATAATTTTTATAGAAAATACATTATTTTTAAAAAAAATTCTAAAACAACCTAAGAGGACCCTAAACACTAAACAAGGACCTAACTAGATAACAAAAAACTAAACATGCTTGTTAGTAGTTTATTTTTGGTTTTCTAGTTGGGTCCCTATGAGCCATTGCCCTTTTGCAGCACAACCATGAGCCATTTGCAATGAACACCCTGCTGCTATAAATTGTTGTAATAAATATGTAACCATAAACTAGGGCTATAAACGAACCGAACGAACATGACAGGGGTTTGTTCGTTTAACTTTAGCCAAACAAATAAACGAACACGAATGGATAAACGAACAAATTTCTGTGTTCGTGTTCGTTCATTTAACTTTAGCCGTACAAATGAACGAACACGAACGATAAGCGAATGAGCTTTTGTGTTCGATTGTTTAAAAGACTGGTTAGTTCACGCACATTTTTGTTCATTCATTTAAATAATAAACAAACGTAAACGAATGAACATACACTATATTGCAAATCCAATATAATTAAACACAAATAAACACTAGATATAAACACACACATATAATATATGTGTATATATATATAATATAAACGAACAGATAACCGAACGTTCACGAACATAAATGAATGAACTAGAGCTCTTTTCGTGTTCGTTCATTTAATTAAAGGAACGGAAAATCTTGTTTATGTTCGTTCGTTTATTAAACAAACGAACATAAACGAACTTCCCGCCGAACGATTTCACGAACGGTTCATGAACGTTCTATTTGTTTACAGCCTTGATAGTGGTGATGGTGGTTCAAATATGCGGCGGTCATTCAAGGATAGAGGCTATAGAGTGCAGTGGTTATGGTGGTTCAAATCCGACAAAATGGTGGTTCAAGGAAGGTGGTGATGGTGGTTTAGATCTGGGCCAGTGGAGGTGTCTTGACAGAGGGTAGTGGTAGTTTTAGGGTGAAGGGAAGATAGTTCTAAGGAAAGAGTCATTTGATGAGAGAGATGATTACTTTATAAATATGAGATAAAAAAATAAATATTGTGTGATAACTAGTGTTTGCTAACAAGGATAGAGGCTAAATTGATCAAAGCACCCTCATATGCAAGGCACTTGGGGGCTTCTAATGGCATAAATTAACGGAAGTTAGGTTAAAGGATTAAAAGTAAAATAAATTAACAATCAAAAGAACTAAAAGTTAAACAACTAAATTTAATTTTTATAACAATACATGAAACATTTATGGAATTAACTCTAACTATTAAGTATACGTACGTGAGTAATCAAGAACTTTTAACTCTTTACAGAATGAACCAATTTGTATAATTAGTGAAAGTTAGTTATTATTGTTTTGATTTCTTCGATCACAGATTCAGCTTGATTTAAGATAAAATTATTTACAATGATATTAATATTATGTATTTTATGTATGGTTTATTATAATAAAAGTTGCTATTTTATAATAGACTAAATATATAGAACAATTTAGATTCTTTTAATGGGCATCTTTAATCTTTAATCTTTAATATATATTTAAAGAAATAGATTATGATGTAATCATGTTATTTTTAGAATTTTTTTTCTCACTAATCATCGCCGTTTATTTTCTAAAATGACTAACAAATTAATAGTTCTTACGTCAAAAGCCTTAAGCCGTAAATTCTAAGTTGAGCGGATCTTAAGTAGAAACGGCTTACCTGTTTTCTTAATCAGATCTCATGTCATTCAAAAACATTCTTCAACGAAACTCTAATTTCTGATTCAACTATTATTTCAAATATGTTTGGCTTTTTCCACCAACTTTCGGATTTCATGTTAATTCCTAATTCTTAATTCCACTAACTATCGGCGCAAATTTTTGATTATATCAATTTTCTTTTTTCATCCGGTTTTCATAAATGTTTCTTGATTTGTTATCTATATATTATAGATTTATTATATGTCTGGTTTCATACCATATATAAATGTTTAAAGTTTACATTAACAATCATCCATTTTTATACGCAAGATATTAAGCTATTACATTTAAATCTGAATTACATAGTTACAAAGGAGTGAGTCACACTTAGAGCAGTTAATGTCATTAGTATATGGAGTATGTGCATATTAAAACAAATATCAGCCACATATATAACCTATTATAGTATCCTATCCAAATAAATATTCACCTATATATGATGTAAATGTTTAACAATCGTTATATCCTATATATGATTTATAATAATAAATTCTATAATATTGTATTCATTTTCTTTTTGCAACATGAGGGCATATAAAATATTATTAAAATCAGTATTATAACAATTGATTGTTTCATAAACGTTTAAATATACTTGTAGCCTAGTAAGGTACGTGCGTAATGCTACGCTGTCAAATAGAGCAGAGAGATACTAGTCTTATAACAATCGATTGTATCATAAACATTTAAATATATATGTAGCCTTATAGGGTACGTGTGTAATGCTACGCTGCCAAATAGAGCAGCCAGATAGAGAGTTTTGGTATTGGTTAGTGATAGCGAGGATTAAGAATCGGTGCAATGACATATTTTACATTGATTTAAAATTTGTAGTCTTAAAGTTTTATGATAATATACGAGATTAGGGTTTGTAGTTCTAAAATTGTTTTAAAAATAGAGATTGTGAACCAATTATATAGTAGTGATAGATCATCCTATCAAATGTAGATTCACTTTAACTAGACAATGTAATTATAGTATATGGTATCTAGTATTATATATCATTTATTGATAATAAATTTATAAATAATATATTCACATTTTTTACAAACCTGAGGAATATAAAAACCTCATTAAAATCAATCTCATAACAATCAATTGTTTTGGTGTTGGTCTTAAAATTGACTAGGAGAAAGGGTGCTTTAAACCAACTATATTGGAGTAAAGATCAACACAAAAAGAGATAAAAAAACATTTGAGTTTTTACTTATTTCTTCATGACAACTACAATTCTTAACATGCTACATCTATTTTATAAGATTACATAACTTTTATATCTATTTTATCATTAATAAACATAAAAGTTAAGAGTTCAAATCTTTTAGATCGGTGCCAATTAACTTGGTGTTTCTAGGAGTGATGCAACACCCTCTACATGTGGTACCTGTTGTCGGCTCCCTCTTCTCATGTGGTACCCTCATGCTTCGTGAATAGGATCACTCCTCATAAAACTTTTTTTATGTATATAGGGCATAATAAAAACGAAGTGGGAACGAAAGAGTCTAATGAATCAAGTGAAGGAGAACTGAAAGTGAAATAACACTGATATAAAAAAAAAGTAAAAGTGAGTGAATGCTTACAAGTGATTTCATGTCACCTAAAAAGTTTTTCACAAGGTATGTCCAAACCTATAACCCTTATTCACATTTTTTTCTTCCATATTTCAGTGAACACTCATTAAACTAAACTATTATGTTTCTTTTTGTTAGGTATCCAAAAGCTATTGATTCTCTTAAATTATATATCAAAATAGAAAGATAATTCTTTTGAAGAATTATTTTTATAAAAATGTTCTAGTTGGTAAAGAATTAGGAGATGAGTGGTCTTTGTCTATGAAACCCACAAATGGAAAGACATCTTTTGCTATCACAAAGTAGGATCATCAAGAGATGTGAATTGTACATTAACAATGGAAATGGTGGTCATATGGCAATGGCACCCCCCACCATGCCCACTTAACCCCTTCCCCACAAGCACATGACCTGATTTTGCTTCACACTTACACAATTCAATCACATCTATATACCAAATGGTCCAAATTTTCCAAACAATATTAATGTATAAGTCTATAATTATTATATTTATATTATCTTTAACAAATATTAGGAATACAACATACTTCAATCATGTCAAAGTTATAATTTGGTTTTTTTATTAAATCAGTCCTTAAACTTTGTTTTTACACAATAAAAAAGCTTATTAAACTTAACAAATACCTTTTTTTGTACATTAATAAATTCTTTAACTTGTTAAAATTTTATAATAAAATATTTCTTTTTTACAAAGACCCACTTTTTCTGTACGTTGGCATTAATAAGTTTACATTTTTTACCCATTTAACTGAAATCCGGCTAATTAACTTGATAAAAACTTGAAGAATGAAAGTATTGACAATCGAAATAAATCTATTTTGATGATTTTAGTGTCATCAACTATATTTTAGTTAATTCTGGTTTACTAGAGAGCAAAATGAGTTTTCAAGATACATTAATACGAGTTTAGGAGGTGCGAAGTGCACACTCGTTTTAGTTAATTGAATACTGAGCGGGGTTCAAGGGGGCAACAACTCTCTTGTTGGGGTCTGGGGGTAGCGCCCCGACCCAATATTTTTATCATACTCAGTGCATCCGGAAGAGGCGACCATATTTTTCCCATAAAAATAAACTGACCGTTGAATGGTAGGTATTTCCGGTTTTTTTGGTCTATGTTGAAGAACAATATATATGGATTTTCTAGTTCTGTGTGGTTCTAACACAGGAAGAAGAAATCGTTGGATTATCCTAAAGTAAATTGGTGGAACTCGAATCATTAGAGACGAATAATTACTTTTGGAAATTGTTTATACACGATCCAAATGATTATTCAAGTTGATTCTATAAGTTCGTCAAGATTTCTCTATAATCTCCACCTTAGCTTCCAATAAACGAATTATGTAAGAAGAAAAATTATTTCGAAAACCAATCTTAAATCTTTATTAAGTTTTTAATCATATTGATCTTCGTATATAATTAAAAAAAAGTAGAATGGTAAAACATATTTTGCATTGATTTTCAATTTCGTTTAAAACCGCCAACGATGATGACCACCACCACTACCACTACCACTGGTGACCAGTCACCAATGTCCCATTACTGCCAAAGACCACCTTTCGATTGCAAATATATAAGGAATCTTTTGGTAAAAAACCGGAAAAACAACCATCATTGTACATGAATTCATACTTGTGATATTGGGTTACACATGTTTAATGTATATTAATAGTGTTAGGTAATCAAGTGTAGATATTTAGTGGTCGATCATATTATGATCGTGCAACCTTTTTTGTTAAAAGAACGATTTTTCGGAGAAAAAAATAGTAATAGGGGTGTCAAGTTAAAGATAAAAAATACTTATTAATTTGATACAATTATTGTAATTTTTAAATTTTGACTATTATAGATATTTTAGTGTTAAAAACGTAGAGGTAATGTTTGATTTGAATAAGTTTTTGACCACGACAAAATTTTAATCTGATGTTATCATTCGATGTCATCATGTTTAATGCAACGTGAGTATTTTTTTTCTTTATGCTCAATCAACAATACATATATATGTGTGTGCGCGTGAGTGTATGACAAAAAAACCTAATAACTATCACTGGTTATTAAACGATGTTCAAACTTCAAAGATAGTAATAGAGCCCGGTTTTTTCTATAGTAACTTAGGTTCTCTTTTTATTAATATATATATACTTGTATTTAAAATACACAATGAATACATATTCTAAAAAACAACACATATAATTTTATAGTAAATAGATTCAACAAACACACAGATTAAATCAATAATTTTATATGAAAAATCTTTTAAAAAAATATTAATACTTGAATGGATGGTTATCCTAAAAAATAAAATACTTAATAAAATTGTCTTCCAATGTCTGATTGCGAAAACAACGATGGTGCCCTTTTTGTCTATGTTGGTGGTTATCCGTTTGGTAATATTTTTGTCTACGTTTTTTTCTGTTCTATTTCTTTAATAATAATAAATTAATGTACATATCCAGAAAATATACTAAATTCTTTTATTTTGTACTATATAAATGTTACATTTTCCGTTTTTAATATGTTTCTCGTGTGAGTTTAGATCTGCTTTGATGTATATGACCTAACTGTTTCGTGATCATTTTCTTTACTCCATTGACCATCCATAATGTTTACCTATGAAAGATTCAGCAAAAGGTTGTTTACGTCGGGCCAACTCAACCCTGGGATCCTATTGGTCCGAGCTGGCCCTTCTCCAAGGACCGACACGTAGGCAATGATCATCTGTCTTGGTTGCTCGAGCGAGAGGTCGTAATTTAACCTAAGACCATTTCAGTAAAGTCTCCCCTTATTAGACCCACCAAGCATTTGCAGTGAGGGAATATATATATACCACACCTAAGGTGTTTACCTAGAAAACGATTAAACCCATGACCTCTAGGAAGACAATGGACCGCCCTACCACTAGGCCACCTTGTTGGTAGTGTTTACTCATGAAAGATTGAATCTGAGTATCCTTTGAGACTATATCTTGTTGTGTTTATATTACAGGAGCCGATCCGTACACAACAATTTTTAGCCATACACAACAAGGTACAAACATTTATTGCACATGGTACTAGTTGATGATGCATAAATTTGTTGTGTTGACCAATTTTGTTGTGTAGGGATCACCTCCCTTATATTAAGGTGTAAAATATTATTTACTAAGTATTTTAATTTTTCTAAATAACATAAAGTTGACAAAAATAAAACTAGTATAGCTGTGAGAATTAGCCATATAACATACAAACTTAAGTTAAAAAGTGTAAATATAGAAAGAAAAATGATATATCATCATACTATTTCTTCATACTTTATTCTCCTACTCCTCACAAGATGACATATGTAATCTACCAATTCTCTTTCCTCATATCTTTCATTAATTTTAACACTTATGTTAATCTTGTAAGTAGAAAGATAAAAAAAAAATAATAGAAGAATATATTATGATATAAAGTTAAAATAGCTTTAATATTCCATGCCTTGCTTTTACGCACTCCAAAAAAGCTCTCTTTTTTCCATACACATGTGTATATATAGTCACCCTTTTCCACCCCATCACTTGCTAATGGACTGCTTTCTATTCTTGTCTTGAATTCCTATCTAACCAATGGAATTCAATTCCACTCCATTCATTTCCTTCTTCAAATCTATTCAAGATTTCTTCTCTAGATTCTCATCTCTTTGTTCACACCCTCTCTTCTCCACCGTTGTTACTATATACACTTTGATTCTCCTCTATGTTCCATCTTTTTTCCTAAGAGTAGTTCTTTCTCCGGTTTTCAATTCCACCGCGATCATACTCCTTTCCCTTCTCAAGTTAGGTGCCAACGAGAGGTCGGGAATTGAATCAAGCATTCAAGAATCAAGAGTTCTTGATTTTAGTACAAATGAGAGGTTGGAAAAGGAATTTGATTGTTTGGAACCACAAGTTCTTGATCAAAAAGATGGAGCCAACGAATTCGACGAGGGAAACTTGGGTTTGAATTCGAGTTTCATTCTAGAATCAGGTTCTGTAGAACCACAGTCTCTTGACTTGGTTCATGAGAATCAAACCAACATTGAGTTTAAGGCGAAAATATACTTAGACGGAGAATGTAATCAAACCCGTGTAGAATTTAAGCCCAAGTCTAGTTTAGACTTAAAATCTAAACAAGTACAAGTAGAATTTGAATTATTTGAGCATGATTTAGGCTTAGATTTGAATCTTCAAGATGATTATCACAAATGGGAGTTAATAGAAACAAATTCCATAGAATCAACACAAGTGGAAAAGGGAGAGACAAGAATGGAAATGGATTCAAAGCAAGTGGATACAAAAATGAAGTTTCTTGAATGGAATATGAAAGCACCATTAAAGATCATATATGAAGCATACGAAGGAGAAGAAGAAGATGATGAGGACGAGGACGAGGAGTGGAATAAAAACAACATCGTTTCTAGCGATAGACACCTCGCAAGATGCGACAGATATCCTTCATTATCGATGTATTTCCCAGAAAGCGAGACGGATAGCTCGTCAGATGGTGATTTCCCGATGAACGAAAATTGGGAAACACATGAGCAAATGTTCTTCAAATGGGAAGAGGAAGAAGATGATAGAGAAGAGCTTATTGAGATTTCATTAGATCATTATGGGAAGAAAAGTTTTGAATTTTCTCATGTTGAGGAAGATAATTTGATTGAAATTGACATTTTCCCCATAAGAAGTTGAAGTTCAAGGGAAAGAATTTCTTCCAGTGGCCTCAATATATGGTGTAGGTATAGTTTTGACATCATCTAATATTTTGAACTACCATCACTATTTTATTTTATTTTACATTATAATGAATAATACTAGTCTTTTTCTTATCAAAATGGAAATATATCATAACATTTTGTCATCATGAACAACAACAAAACTTAGTTAGTGTTGATAAACTATTAAAGTGTGCAAAGTAGATCTTTCATAAGCATATATGATCAACTCATCATCAAGTCTATACAAGGTTGTACCTAACAGTGTCCTTATCAGCGGCGGACCTCGGATTTGAAATGGGTGGCACCATTACAATGGGTGGTAGCACCGCCTCTAAAAATTAGGAATTTACACTACGAAAAATCAAAATTTACACTACGCGGACAAAATGAACTGTTGTCCCGTGCCACCACCTCCTTTTATGTAGGTCCGCCCCTGGTCCTTATGGTTTTGCTATTGGAAAGTTTGAGTTGTACACATGGAGGTTCTAAGTAAGTTTCGTTGGTGGCTTATAGCATCAATCATTCAAGAATACAAATTTTAATCGTTTTCATTCTTTAAAAAATTACTTTTTTTAAAAGGCAATATATTAAAATGAAAACTATCATTTTGTTAGTAAATACAACAAAATACAAGATATTTTATCCGAATTACATATCACATTAGACCCGGATTACCCATCATAAAAGAACGAATCATACCAATTTAACCAAAACTCACAATCCACATAAGTACAAAGGACAGACACCCGATGAACTCTGGCAGTGAAATTTTACAAATCCATTTATAGTCCCTAGTGATTAAAATTTGGTAGCCCAATAGATAATAGCCCATAACTATTTGTTACAAACTAGCCCAAGTATATTTTAGTAAATTGGACCCAAAACAATTAATGGCACTATGAAAGTACAAGAAAAATTAAATTAACATGGTTATTTTACGAGTTGTATAAGTTAATCATTTTAATAAGATCATATTTTAATTATTTTTTTATAATTTTATTCATTTAAAATTTGATTATTATGGCACTTCTATAGACAATTAAATTTTAATTATTTTTTATACAATTTTATTGATTACATTCGTTAAGGCCGTAGATTAGCTCTTTGGTTGTTTAGATGATTAATAAAAGTAGCTTTAAATAAAAATTAGTTATTTAAGAGCATTTTTATTCGTAACTCACTATCATATCAAACATGATTAACTCATAAAACATATGTATTCATGACATCTCGTGACTCCGAAATCTCAAACTTATATTCACTTTTTTACTTGTAAGAGGCAAAAAGAAACCATGTTCGAACAATGACAACAAGAAAGGGTAGCCATTAATAACACGAGTGTCTTTTTTACTTGCAAGACTCAGAAGGAAAAAAGAAACCAAACTAAAAGTCTACATAAATGCTAAACTGAAACCTTAATTAGCTGATATAACTAACACGATTAAACATACTCGTTTAGTAAAACCCTATTTTATTGAATCTTTTATCTGTTACTAATTTCATTCATATTTCATTGCCCCAAATATGGAAGTTCCCAATCAAGATGTAAAATTTTCATGCTAATATGCTCAAATCAACAAGTAATAATCAATTAATCATAATATCGTATATCGTTCGCAACTCAAATTTTAGGGTTATAAATTTACCTTAATTAGGTAAGCATTAAGAACCTAGCTATTGTTGTTTTGTCGAAGGCTAGTGTATAGTAGTGGACCGGAGTTAAAGGTGGCGACCGACAAAAGTAATGAAGGTTGAAGGCCTATAACTAACAAGGGTAGTTAAAGGTTAAGGGTCAGTTACGGTTGAGCGTTGTTTCTATTCAAAATAGACAATGGTTTCTATTTGCAATAGTGAGTTGAAGGACAACGGAGAGTGGTTGAGCGACGACATATGGGGGAGCCGACAACAGTTGAGCCACGTGACGAGGCCAATGGCATGACTCCTTGTTAGCGTTTACGCCTTTGCAATTTGTAGTATATCTCGTTTTCGACAGAGGGCTGCATATAGGGCTATGAGTCTACGCTAAAAGGGTTGGCACCTTAGGACTCTTAGATTAATGTATCTATTTTTTACATTGTGAGCTTAAGAATATGTGTGTTACTTTTGACACCCTAGTATACAAATTTATAGGTTTCTTACCCTATTCGTTATCTCATAATTATTTTATCATGAGACGTACAAGTGTTTTAACCGGTGAGATTCTTCTCTTTTTTTATAGCGTAAGGTGTGGTATGAAGTAGAGTAAGGTGTAGAAAAAAAGCCCTAACAATAATTGGGATTCATTAGTGCCTAAACGCCTAAAGGGCGTTTGGTTCCCAGAATGTTTACAATGGAATTAGAATCCGTGTAGGAATTGGAATTTGAATGAATTGGATTTTGATACTAATTTTTTAGTTGTTGTGTGTGATTGTGTGATGGAATTAGAATTGGTTCACCCATCGCTACCCATCTAGCTAGCTCCAAACCACCATCTGCAGCACCACCCATCACTACCCATCTTTAGCTCCAAACCACCATCTACCACCACCTACCACCACCCATCGCCACTTACCACCTACTTCACTCATTACCACCATTTCTACCACCCACCTCCACAATGTTTCACCTATCGCCACCCATATTTGTCCCTTACCACCAACCTAATCGCAAACCCTAAATTCATCATCGTTGATAAAAAGGATAAAGAAGGTCGCAATCTTTGACAAGTTGGGGGAAAGAAGAGCAAACCCATCGTTGTCGAGAAATTTGAGAGGGTAAAGGGAAAATCGCCACCCATTGATGGTCGGAGAAGAAATGTCACCGTCCAGAAGTTGGGGGAAGTTGGGAGGACGATGAAAATGAGTCATTGGTTGATATTCTGGGAAGAAGGGTTGTCGTTGTGAGGATCGGGGTCGTCAGTCGATAGTCAAGGAAGGTCGTAGCCTTCGTCGTTGTCGGAGATGAGCAGGTATATGGTCGAAGGCGAGTAGAAGGGGTGAAGTTGAATAGAATTTGAATTTCTTAAGGTGACGTTTGGTTCACTGATTGTTTTCACTAGAATTGGAATCTAGATATGAATTGGAATTTGAAGGAATTGAATTTAGAATGTAATTCCTTAGCTTTTGTGTTTGGTTGTACAACTAGAGATTCATAAAACTTTTACCACCATTCACCATTGACACTAGCACCATCCCATCACCATCCCACCCCAACGTCAACACCACCTTAACACCACCAGCGTCACCTCCAACACAACCGTCCCTAACACCACATGTAACACCCGCAAACCCGGGTTAGTCATTAGCGGTTTGGCGGTATGTGTTTATGTGTGTGTTTTAATATTTAATTATGTGAATATATATATATATATATGTATATATATATATATATATAAATAATAAATTGCTTTATGATAATTAAATTATTAATCTAAGTTAGTGGATTTGCATGTATATGTGTATATGTGTATGTATGTATGCATGATTAGGAGATTTTTTTCTAGACCACCTCATGCTTAAACCAAGTTCTTTAGGTGTGTACACGTGTGAGGTTATACGTATATGGATAAACATGGTTGTAAGTTACCTGCTCTTTTCTCATATCTTAAGTGTGTGTAATAATGTGTGTAAGTGAATATTGAAGAATAAGAAACTAACTTGGAATTTGAGAAATGTGATTGAAGTTGCAAGACAAAGTTTCGTATGTGTTTCTTATTGTTTATAATCATGATTGTTAATGATTTGATATACATGTTGTTGGTTTTTATGATAGAAAGTATAAGAACACCATTAAAGAAAGTTTGAAGAAACTTACTAAGTGGGTTTTGTTAGTTTTGGTGATATATGTGGATTTAATGTGTTCTTGATATTTGTAAACATGAAATATGATGTTTAAATATGTTTTGATAATGTTTTAGTAGAATTCTGTATCTGGTTATTTGTTATCATGGAGTTTAGTTGGTTGAATGATGAAGAAGAAGAAGCTGGAAAACTGTTTCTCTAAGTTCGCGGCGTGACGGGTTTTAAGGTCGCAGCGCGATCTAGTGGTTTCGAATTCAAAATGGTTTTTCGCAATGATTGTTTGAAGTGTCCGCTTGAAAGCACGTCGCGACGCGACGGGTTGAGGGATCGTGGCGCGATCCTGTTTTATTACGAACTTGATGTCTTTGGTTTGAGTTATACTCGCTCGAAACGAAAGGTATTCGAAGAGGCCCGTTTGAAGTGAGTGGCGGTTCGAAGGGGTGCGCTCGATGGCACGTCGCAGCGCGACATCTTGTTGGTCGCGGCGCGACCTATGTTTTTCAGGGAGAAGTGTTGTTTGATGTACTTTGATATTATATACTTTATGTGTATTATTATGTGTGAAGTTAATATGCTAAATGTGGGCATATGAGATATAAATATATGTGGGCATATATATATTTATAAATCGGAAACTGATTCTGGTGTTGCTGTATTTTCAGGCATTACCAAGACTCGGTGATATTAGACATCTGAGTGCTACGTTTGAAATCAAGAGGTGAGTGGATGTTGAATCACGGATGGTAAAGGTTATGATTGATATGATTGATGTGATGCATGCGGTTGTGATTGATAGACTGTTTAGTCTGATGATTGTTGATTGTTGATTGATTATCTGATTGTATGAATGTTTGATCGATACACACTCTTTGGATGATATTGAGTTGCATTTGAGAAGTCAACTATACGTAGAATCGGGCTGGGCCTGATTGCTATTGGTTGAGCAGTTGTAGACCCTCTCGTGCATGCATTGTGTCAGAGGGGATTTAACTGTGACAATTGGCGGTGGGCTATCGGTTAACCTTTGCTTTGGCCAGCATTCGTTGTAGGTTCTGCGCCGAACCGCCGGTCTTCCGGATTATGTGATTACATGCTTTTTTATCGATGGATGATGCTTGCTGTTGTGTTTTAGCTTCCTGTCACTTAGCTTTGTGCAAATTCCCCACCGTCGAACTGTTTTTGCAGGTTTGCGAGTTTAGTGATGTTTGTTAAAGGAAAGCTTGATCATCCGCTCTAATACTAGTTTTATTGGAAAAGTGCCATCTTTTGTTTAACTCTGTAACACCGACAAGATGTATTTTTGTAAACAGTATTCCCAGTTGTGGGATTTGTGTAAATTATGCTTGTTTATGATTCCGCAGCGATTTAAAAAAAATGGCTTAGGATTTTGCGGTGTTACAGCTTGGTATCAAAGCCTTGGTTTGGCGATTCGAGCACAGTTAGAGTGTTGCATTCCCAAATCTTGGCTCGTGTTGGGTGGGTCAAACTTTCCTTTGGGGGAATTAGAGTGATTGGAGATGATCTGTGGTAGTTAGTATTTTGGGTGCTAACGGTTTATTCTAATGAATTGTGAGATGATGTGATTGTTACAGATATGACTGATAGAGAGACCCCATTCTTCCTCTTATGACCTAAGCAACAACAGAAGCACCAACAATTGAGAATGTGAATATAGCTGATCAGGCAGGAACCTCTAGTCCTGAGCATGAGGAGGATCAGAGTGAGTATATCTATAAACTTGAGAATGAGTTACTGGAACTTCGGAATACTGTTTGAAATCTGGAGCAGTAGAGGCAAACGCAAACTGAATCAATCCAGATTCCTGCTGCGATTACAACACAATCAACAACTACGCCAGTGACAGTACCTCTTCCTCCGGTATCACAAGTGATGCAGCAACCGTTCTTTTACCCTTTCACATCGTAAGGAACTTTTCCCTTTGCTTATCCCGTATTCAAACAGCCTTACACGTACAAACAATTCCTTGATTGAAAACCATCAGAGTATCATGAAGCTCTGATCCAAATATTACCCTTAACCGGTTACGGGAGATGGTTAAGGCCCTGGACGCTTGTAATTGCGAGGACGAGTCAAAGGTGAAATTTGCAACGAGAATGTTGAAGGGAGACGCTATGGTTTGGTGGGACTCTTACAGGGCTTTTCACCAAGCAGCAGGATAGCATTTCGTGGGAACAATTTCAAGAGAAGCTCTGTGAGCAATATTGTGTAACGAACGGAAATTCGAGAAAAATGTTCTAATATTATTTTATCGAGAAATAAATAATATTTATGGAGTTTATTGATTTTAATGATAATTAAGGATATTATTGTTATTTAAATAAAATATTAAAAGTTGGAAAAATAAAAGAAAATTTGGATAGAATTCGTCGCGACGCGACGCGCCGTCAGTCGCGTGTGTTAGTTAGGTTACGTGTGTCAGGATTTGCATGCTTCAGGATTGGCCAGACAAAGGCGGTCGTGACGCGACGCGTTTCCCGGTCCCGACGCAACGCGTTTCAAAAGTTCTATAAATATGAGATGTTGTGCAGCCATTTTCTCACATTCACTTCTCCTAAGCCGTTACTCTGCCGAAATTCCGAGCATACCCGAGATTCTTGAGCTTACATGAGTGTCGGGTTTCGTTTGTGAGTATATTTAAAGTTCCGGAAGATCGGAAACACCGCTACGGGCGTAGTTTCGACCAAGGCTTCGTGTGGGTGAACCCGAGAGGTATATTTTACTAATATTACGCTTCTATTTCAATTATAAAGTTATTTAGGCTGCATGCATGTCGTGTATGTGCATTTCATGAAGTTCTGAGCTCGTGACGCGTTGATCTTTAGTCGAGAGTTATCTTTTTGCATGTCTAAGTATATTAAGCTAGTTTAGACTTGTTTTGGATCTTTGGATCGTGTTTTTAACGTAGTGACCTTCATAGGTTATTTGTGGCGTTTGAGTTCGCGTTCTTGACAATCCGTGAGCGTTGTTTGTCTTTTCGAGATCGTGTGTTACGTTATCTGGAATGAGGTGAGTTCAATATTTCTCGAGTACTAGACAAAAATGATATATTTTTGAAAGTAAAGAATTACTATACGATGGTAATATGTGTTTATATATTACTTGTGCAAGAAATACGTGATATACGTGTGATTATTACATGTTATGAGATTGTCTGACGAATATGCTATGTTATGAAATCATTATGTGTTATTGACGTTTGGTCCAATGGACGCAAACATTATGTGAGAATAAAATGATGTTTTACTCAATTGTTTCATATTGAATATTTATGAAATTATGATTTTTAAGACATTGATGATTTATGAGGCCTTGGGATGGGGGTAGTCCTATCCTTAATGATGATGCCTAGTAGGTTGAACCTTCTAGGAAAAGTGCTAGCCATTTGTGAGTTACCGGGCGTTCATGACAAGTCCGGGACAACGTGATGATGTATTTATACTCATTGGAATGATGTTTGGTACTAGAGGTTGTACCTTATTAAATATCATGTGGGTGTAAGGAGGTGTAAGAGGTAAAACACCGTTATTACTTCACCTGAACGGCATTGTGGAATACGTTGTATACCACGTCGCCGGAGTAGCGATAGCGGGAGATGTTACAGTCTAAGAATTAGTGGAAGTCGCGCTCTAATGATTCTTAGACGGGTAATAACGTGACTCGTGAACCGGGTCTATACCTTGGGTTAAGATAATTACCCTAGACCATTAATGATGATTACGATGATGATGATGCTTATGATTTAAAGATTTATGTTAATGAAAGTTTATGTATTGATGATTACGATATACTATGATTTGCGGATACATGTCAATTTGTTATGATTAGTTGACCGTTATGTGTTAAATGAAATATGATGGGTTGGTCAACTATGTGATTGGACGGGAATGGATTAATTATTATTCTATTATTACCGTCTAAATCATGATATGTTTTAATTGAATCTTTTTGTAACTCTATTGACTCACGAGGCTTTAAGCTGATACTTGTTTCTTGAAATGCGTCTTATACTCGTGCAGGTTGCCTAGGGAATGCTTGGTAAGACAGAGACTTTGGGTAATGTACTGTCTTAGATGATACCATTTTGTTTATGTATCAATCAAACAATTTATGTCTTAATGTTTAATGTTTATGAGCGTGATGTCGTGATTTTCATATTAATGTAAACTCTTATCGTTTCGGTAAGATGTATTTTATGATTAAAGACTTCCATTGCATATTTTCTGATGATATGACAAGATTTTTGTAAATGGTAAATTTTGGAAAATCGCGGTCGTCACATGCAGGTTGTATACAATAAGAAGTATGTCAAAGTTTATTGTTAGAGGCGATTCTAAGTGTAAGGCCATGGGGTGTGTTGAACCCACTAATTTACAACTTTTTTCATAAGTATATACGTAAAAAAAATTTGGAACTTCCGAAAATAACTAAATGGACACCACAGTGGGCTTGACCTCGAAAGTCAACCTAAACAATAAGCTAGTATCAAAAAATTTAGAAAAGAAAAGGAAAACAACATGAAACTCGAAACCTGACTACTCAAACATTCAATGGTAATATCTCTTCATGGTTGAAGCCATGGTAAATACTTGAGAGATTAGTTGTCTGCTTTACGATTCAAGCTTCGTTTAACCATTGGTGACGCTGCCTCCTTGGTAAGTCTTTCTTGACCACCAGTCGCCGAGTAACTGGTTGCACAACAACTAGTAATAGGTTGCTGTAATTTTGGACACTGTTGTTTTTCTTTTTTCAAGTTATTGTAGCAAGAGTTTAAACTTAGAAAGAGAGAGAATAAAATAGAGTTGAGTTTTCTATAAGAGAAGTAAAATTGTAAAAAGACATAAAGATACTCGTAAAGATATTATGAAAATTGATTATATTATTTAAAAAAAAAATAATTAGATATACAGTTATAACAAAGTTAATTATATTTGTATGTAGTTTACCGGATTTATTTATGTTTTAAAAATACAATCCAAAACACTCCCCACAAAATAATTGTACCGTGTTGTTGGCCCGACGTCTGATGCGAATGGTATATGAAGGAATTCCAGTGAAAAGCCCTCTAAAGTCTGGAATTACTAGCGGCAAACGGCAATGGCATCGCAGAAGGAGCTTCTAAACCTAATTCGCGATGTCTCTACAGAAAAATCTCAAGGAGGTATGTTGATCAATCTACGTATTATCATACAAGTTTTTCAAACTCTGAATCGTTGTTGTTTCCACATATCGCATTTTAACCAAACTAATCCGATTTCGCGAATCGACAGAGCGTAGGGTAGTAAATCTCAAGCGGCAGATTCAAGAACTCCTATTGGAACTTGACTCTGTGAATTTAGAGCTTGAAGAAGCTAAGCGTTTGAAAGAATGTACTGAACAGGAGCTTAAAGGCTACGAAGTTGAATTCGCTATGAATGAATCTTCAATTCAAACTCTAGAGGTTTCTTTGCTTGCGTAAATTGATTATAATCTGCTTATTTTCAATGCCGTGCATATATAAGCTACACACGATAATCATTGGACGATACCACCTTGTTGATCAAATCTGAATATATATGTAGATAATGACTATAAGTAGCTAGCAACAATGAGCAAGTGCAAGTTGAGAGTTGGCCATAAGTTAATCATTGATCCAGGCTCCAGAGCTTTTCTGTTTCATTAATAGTGCTTGGTTCTCTCCAGGGGCGGATTTCCTTACTTCAGGATGAAGTATCTACCATTGGATCTGATTTGGAGGCAGTTAAGGTATATGATGACCTCCGTTTTGTTGCTGTTGTTTCCACTATTTGCATGCGAATTAGATGTTCGTGTTCTGAATTTACTTGGACCTGTTGGTTTATAAACCTGTGTGAATCCGCATTCAGAATGAGGAAGGTACTTTGCGGTAAGTTTCTGGAGTTATTTGCAATCATATAACTGTTTGTTAGATGAACAGAACTATGTATTATTACATTTTTTCATTTGTCATGTTTCTTCGTGCAGAGATGACTTCATTGGAAAAATGTTTGACCTAAATGCAAAAATTAGGTAGGTAATGTGTGTTACTATCTCATTTCATTCAAGGTATGCTGTTCTAGTTTGTTGTGAACCAAATGCAATTTGTAAGGGAATTGGGGTTGATCTTGGACATGCATATTGACATCCTGCAAGCTTACTGTGCTCTTTGGATTTGGGTTGATATTGCAAAACATCATCAAAACATTTATATTCTTGTTTCCTGCCTTTCCATGATTTAGATAAGATCCAGAAATGCAGTTGATTAGTTATTTTGGTCTTCTATCTCTAATACAATGAAAATCTTAAAATCGTGGTATGATATGAGAATTAATTTAGCTTCCTTAATTTTTTTTCTGGTCTTTATTTGCTATCTTCTCTCCTCTCCAATACTTTTGTAAGTGACTAAGATATTGATCAATTACTTATCTCAACCTTATCATATGGATCCACAAACAAAATGCATATATTCAGTGTGCCTCGTTTTCATTGTGATGCAGAAAGTTCCACCAGTCAGTAGATTTTGCTAGCAGCAACACAATATCACAAGATGGTGTGTTTTTCTCTTGTAACAAACTGATACCCCAGATATGATTGAAAATTTGAAAGTTCACCATGGTAACTGTTAATTTAACCAAGATTTATGAAATAGAGAAACGCTATGAATTTTACCAACTGTGATTGTTAGCCTAATAAATATGAAGAACATAGATGTCATGCAATATTTAGACTCACCATTGATTGACTGGTTGAGATCTTTCAATATAAAACATATGATCCAAGGGCCTATCTATATCTTATACCCATCCTTTATTTTTTTAACCATAGTGGAGACTGAAAATGCTAATAGTAGAGAATTTGAAGAAGCCAAGAGAGATCTCGAAGATAACCTTGCACATATAATATCTGAAACCAATAAGAAGGAGCACGAAATTCAGTCAGAACAAAACTTTCATATGCAGGTAAAAAGTAGCTGCTACTTCATTTTCCCTTTTTTTATCAGGTGTAGAACCTTCACATCATTTCAGATTTTGTATGATCTTTGTTTCTCATGGCGTAATGCTTTCTTGCTTTTAGTTTTTATTTGTCTTGTATTCTTCTAAATGTAGCTTTACATGGGAGTCGATAAAATGTGAATCTCGGGCATCCCATTGTTTTCTGACTAAATTTTCCATAAATTCGGTTTATATTATTTGTTTAATGCATTACTTGCATGTCTTAATCTGTGGATGTATATGCATATATGAAATGGTTCTGTGTGGGTGAAACTCTAATTGGGTCATCTTTCATCTGTAGGAGCAAAAGGAATTGGACGATTTGAAACATAGAATATCTTTGATGGAAGCAGTTATGGAAGGAAGCAAGGAGCTTCAGGAATTAGCCATATATCCTCACTACAATATTTTTCTCTGGGTTAATTAAACACACATTTTATTTATCCACGCAACATTCTCACCCTTTCTTCCACGTAGAGGTGACCACATGTGCGGGTCGGTTAATTAGTTAAAAAGAGAAACTTTTAGCATGGCTCAGGTTGGGTTGACCCACAAACGCTTTATTTTAACTTTCTCTATTTGATCCATTAGAGATAAACATAAACCAAAGCAATCATTAGCTAGCCTTTGTAATCCGATACACGAATAGGCATTTGTTGTAAAGTAACATTAGCGTTGAGTTATTTCTTGACTGGAAGCACGCAGACTTCAAGACTCGAAGAGGCATGTGCTTCCCTTGGTGACCAGCTGCAGAAGAAACTCATATGTCCAAGTTGTCATTGTGACAATGCAGAAATGTTGGGGGGTATTCTCCAGAAAGGCTTGGGAATCTAACTTCTTGTAAGTTTTCTGGCAGATCGCTAAGTTTTGTACCCTCGTAATAAATTTTTTCTTAATTAACTCGTCTTGTTGACTGAAATGCAATTACATTGTAGTGCTTGCAGTGGCTTTAGGAAGTGAAGTCGAAGTTGTATTTTCCGATGGAGCATGTGGATATATATAGATAGTGCACAAAAGGTAAGAATGATTTTGCTACTTGATGATTATAGAGGTAAACGGAGTTATAATAGCTTTGAATAATGATTCGAAGAGTCGATAACTCGGTAACAATATATTCATCCTTTTTTCTTTAGCTCGTGTCTTCCATATGTTCCACTCTTTATCTGATATTCTTACAGAAACAACTGATACTACTGTTAAATGTTTCTTTCAATTTCATAAAAATAACACTCTCTGTTCTAGAAGTTCCTCCGAGTTACGAAAATATTATAGTTAGAAAGTATCTGGTCTAAATTATTACACTGATTAACTTCTTAAAATTCAATAGAGAGGTTATGGCTGTATCTTAAAAGGGCAATAACAAGTTAACCACAAATTACTTATCTACAAGAAATACCTGTAGAGGTGTTAGGAAATCGATTTTGAAACTGATCTATAGATGATCTGATATTGAATATTGAAAGTTAGATAATAGTTGCAAAATGAAATCATCAATGCAGTCAACAATACCTAAGTTAGGTGTTGTGCACTCGCAATCTACTTATGAATGGTATTATGTCATTTAACTGTTTAATAATTAAAGTGGGTTTATGAGTGCAACATCACTTGATTTAGATGTTGATGACTGCATGAATGACTTTCCCTGGTTGTAATAGCATGAGATAGTGTTTGTATGTGTTTTTCTTGTTTGAAATTGTAAGAAGTAATTCGCTTTTTTGGGTTTTCTATAAGGGGGTGTTTGGTAGAGAGAAAAGAAATGAGGTAGAATTGGTTTCTCTTGTTTGGGAGAAATGGTTACAGTTTTGGGAGGAGAAATGGTTTCTCCACCTATTTCCATTTCT
>JAUEJL010048952.1:0-20753 GCA_032274825.1 Drosophyllum lusitanicum
ATAGGGTTAGCCAACGGATTTAGTATTGTTAACAAGAATTGGTTTGTATTGTATTTGGGCATAATTTTCCAGCTTTTACCCTTTTATATTGTTTTTATTTTGCATAATTTTATAGCTGCATTTTGTTCACTGTTCGGGTCGGGGGTCGGGGATCGTTCATCGGGTCGGGGACGGGGCATAAAAAATCCCCGACGGGGTGCCCCGAATAAAAACCCGACAGGACGGGGCAGGGACGGGGATTATTTTCGTGTTTCGGGGTCTGGGACGGGGGAAGCAAAACCCGCCCCGTTGCCATTCCTACCCCGCATGGTCTAAGGTCTGTGAAATCTAGTAACATGATTTTAGGTCTTTTTAGCTGTTTGACCGCGCTTAATTACTTTTCATAGTGGATAAGTTCAAGGCGTATATATGTGTACGTGACTCTGCTTTTCATACTAAAATGCAATGACAAATGTGTCAACCAAGTATTCACATGGAGTATACGGAGTAGTCATTGTGCTTCTCGTTATGGACTATCACGCCCGTTAGGCTACTCCGGCCATCACCACCCTGGTTGTCCGTATGACGGGCTTTTCTTCTTTGTTTTTCTCTTTCTTTTTACAGCGTTGAAAAGGAAAGAAACATATATATTTTGATATAAATTAAAGTGATCAAGTCATAATAGTTATCACCACAGACATTTAGTCATGGGTAAGTTACGCTAGCATGACAGTAAGTACACTACACATGCTCTTTGTGAAATAAGTATAAACTCGATCAGAGATGTGGTTGATTCAAATATAAACACTTCACGAATCAAAAACAATTTATTTCCCGTGAATCTTACAACAACAATCATAAATAACAAATCTTAGCGCGTGCAACTATTTAAACTAGATACCAAACAAATTTATAACATTATTAGGATTTATGGATCATACTCACTCCTTATTACAAAACGACACCTAGAACACCCTTCAATTGCCCGTTGGCCCAGGAGCAGGGCCGCTACTACTAGGATTCGGGGCCTCAAAACCCGGGTTCGGAACAAATGTGTCATCACCACCAGGCGCATAGCTTCGGCCTCCACCAACTCCACCAAACCAAGGCATAAGGCCGCCAACGTGATCATTATGACCAGTGACAGGATTATAGGTAAACGGATTGTATTCGTCCTTGCATTTTGGTTTAATTCCCCGCCCAAGACCCGGGATCAAGTATCCACGATCATGGACAATGAATGACTCGGGGTGTTTGACGCCATCATGTTTCTTGATGTTTGGATTCGGGATATCACGTCCGGCCACAACCATAGTGATGATGACGTGGAAGATGAGAATGAGAACCATAATTGAGTAAGAAGTTGTAGTCATTTTTAAAAAATGGTGTGTGGCTTATAGATGCAAGATGAGAGGGCTTCTTATAGCTAGGCTAAGGTTACTTTAACCTGCCAAACATACCATACGTACCCCCCATGCACACACCATAAACACACATGAAAAAATGGCCTGCAAGTTTGGTAGTATTGGAATCAACTGTTTGAGCGGCCAATTAAGTTTAGATTTACATGATTAATACGAATATAACAAAAATGTAGCCTCGCCTCACAAATTTATGAAAGTTTTGAACAGTAAGTTTGCCAATACTGATTTTCTAGTTTGCTCTTTTTGAATAGAATTAATGGACAATATTATACATATGTCCTTTTCTTGTAAATCTAAATGCAGCACGTACGTTGGAGTTTCCCAAGGTACCTCCACCTAAGTAATTATTAAGAAAATGCGAGCAAAAAATTTTGGTAGCATTTGAAGTCCACCCAACTATTGGAGGCTGCATTCAACTCGGATAATTCAAGGATCGTGTATAAAGACTTTTCAAAATTTATGATATCGACCCTATCACGAAACCAAGTTTAGAATAATCCGAGAACAATGAATCTAGGTATAATTCAGGCTAAATCCCAAGATTACAAAAACATAGAATACCTTGCCTCGTTTTGTTATTTGAGACAAATCCTCATAATCACAATGCACAAGGAAGAAGACCACCTCTAATCATTGAATATGGCCTTATATAGCCACTCACGGTTAAAGTTGTCTATTTGACGGTTTTTACTGGAATTCGACCAAGTGATCAAATCCCTATATACGGGGTCAGCCCCTTGGATCCCAACATGCACTCTACATCTCCAAGCTCGAATTATATATAACCAAGTCTAATTTCGACTTGTTTCACATTAATCCCAATAATTCTAAATGACTTAATAACACCAAATCACTAACATGTATGCTATATGCTATATATATGCTTTTGGCACCGACCTAAAAGTGGTTGGTAATCCTAGCTAGCTAGCAGTCAAAACCTGATTTTAGTTTTGAAGTCTACCCATGGCTGGTAGTGTTCCTTCCTCATTAATTTACAATATATCAATATAAGTATATTGTTTATAAGGTGTTTTAATGATGCATGTTCCAAGCCCGATCATGTAATAATCAATATTGTGAGAAAGTATAACAGAGGCATCAGAGGATTGAAAACCTCAGTTCCATCGAAGACTTCAAAAGTGTTATAGCGTATGAAATTAGGGATTCTATATTACAAAACGTAAGATTAGGCAAAAGATGAAAAGACAAGATAAGTACCTAGAGAAATAGAAAAGAGCAAGACAGACCCTACACTATCAGATATACAGAAAGATATCTAAAAAGTATTAACACCACCCCCTCAAACTCAAGGAGGAGAAAGATGAACCAAGTAGAGCTTGGAGCACAAGGCTTGAAAACGACTAGGTAAATGAGCTTTCGTAAATATATTAGCCGCTTGATTTGTTGTGGAAACATAATGAAGTTGAACGGTTCTATCGACACATTGACGAGCAAAGTGACAATCAATCAAAATATGTTTGGTGCATTCATGAAAAACATTGTTATGGGCAATCTGGATAGCACTTCGATTGTCACACCAAAGAGACGTAGAAGTTGGTTGAAGTGCTCCCATGCCAGCTAAAAGCCAACGCAACCAAAAGAGTTCTTTGGGTAGAGTCAACAAGTACTTGTTATTCCGCCTCAATGATAGAGCGAGCAGTTAAGGACTGTTTCTTACTTCGCCTAGAGATAAGAGAATTGCCGAGAAAGAAGCAATGGCATGAGATTTGAGTCCACCTCACCACCAGAAGTCGCCTCGGTTTGCAACTATAGAGAAGATTCAACCACCTGTACCGTAGTTGAAACTTAACAATCTTCATTTTTCCAAGGTAGAAAATGCAAGCGTTGCACCTAGAGGTGTTCACTGATCGGATAAAACCGAATTACCGAACCGAAAATTTTGGATCAGACTATTTGGTTCGGATATTTTGAATTTTTGGAACGGATTTGATCAAAACCGAATAATTACTATGGATTCCGGATTGGATTTGGATGCTATAATTTAAACCGAATAAACCAAATAAACCGAATAAGAATATATATATATATATATATATATATATAATAATAATAATAATAATAATATAACACCAGTGGAACAAAGTAATCCATACGTGTCATGTCTATGTTTATTTACAACTTATTATTTTTAATTATATATTTATAAAGCCAATAGTCGTACTAGTTATTGTAACTTGGACAACTATATTTAATCTTAATAGTATATGTATCGAATTTAGTTTTTAAAATATCTCGACTCTTTAAGTATGTATTTATGTAAGAATGAAAACCGAATTTTAAAAACCGATTCAACCGAATTGTAATTTGGATGGATTGGTTCGGATCTTATGATTGTTTGGATGGATCGGATCTTACTTTTAAAAACCGAAATCCAATTGGATTTACTCAATCGGATCGGATTAGACCGATTCATCCGAACGTACACTTATCATTGGAGGAAATAAAAATTTTCTAATTCTAAGTTTTGTGATTACCGAAACGGGCGCTTTAACATCATTATACGCTTGCATATGTCTACCCATAAACCTGTCAACTCTTATGTACTATTTTGCTCAAGAATCATTCGAAGATATTATGTGAATTTAAAGTTTTTCAAAATATGACTATCTTCCTAAATTCCAACCTATTTTTCCCTTGTATTCCTCTTATACAAAATTCAGTGAAGTCTGCAAATGTTTATACAATGTTTGATGGATTCTCAGTATTTTTCATCAAGTGTCTTCTTTTTGACATGCTTCTAGTATCGGATATAAACTGGACAATATCATATTAATCTTAATATTATAAAATGTCGGATCTTTTTCTTAGAATATCTCGAATTTTGATTTGTAACAATAAAAAAAACTATATTATAAAAACTAATCTAAGTGAATCGTAAATTGGATAGTTTGGTTTGAATCATAAGGTAGGTCTGAGGTGGTTTGCATTCTAGGAACTAAAATCCAATCTACATTTTATTATGTTGCATTAAACCGATCTATCCAAATGAGCAACCTAAATATCCGAATAAGTGATGTGAAATCAAAGTTTTGGCAAGATTACATATGAAGTGACTGAAATAGAGAAGAATGAATAAAAAAACAAGTTAGAACATGGATAAGAACAAAGAACAAGAATGAATCTACTACCAAAAAATCACAAGAAAGAGAGTAAAGATAAGAACCCACAACTCTGATCTCTAAAGGAAATGAATCCACTGAAATTAAAGGGAAAGGGTGTTTCACACCACCAAGATCAGAGATCTATAAAAGAGAAGAAAGATTCTTAGAAAAATAAGAAGATAACCCTTTCAATATGTATTCATTAGCTCCCATATACTTGAGGAATCTGTCAATATATAGAGTCCCTTTTACATGTTAACCTTCAAAAAAAAATGAAAAGTAAGCGATTATCCTTCTAGTACACAAATTTCCAACCAATAACAAAATAAAAGATCTGATTATCATTAATTAGGACCCTTCTGTCTTTCCCTGAAACGGCTGATTTGGTCTTCCTCATTTCCAAATCTATAGGAATAAATAATTAAGAAATCTCTAGCAAATGAGACCTCATATGGCTGAATCTTAAACATTTTTCTAGGTCAAAACCCACACTAAAAGATTAATAAAAATACACATTATGCATGTGTATGAGATCAAATTACTGAAAACATGCAAGGATAGAAAGCTCTAGACCAGACATTAGAGCAAGGTAAATTTTGCACTAAAATTAAGGTCACCAAACAACCTTCCAAAATATGTTATAGCGGGTAAAACAACCATGGCTTGATTCACATCCATCTCTTGTTTGTCATTAGACCCGTATCAATAAGTTATCTTCGATTTCTAATGCAGAATAAGTTCTCTGTTGGTCTAATACAAATAATTTTCAGATTACTTTTAACACATCTTAGAATTTTAATAGTTATCAAAATGGATTCTCTTTACTTATGTGTTCTTTAATCTTAAAATGGCTGTTCTAGTTTTTTCTTTTTAACCAAAACTACAATTATGGATGCTTAATGTTTTTTTTTCTAACTGTATGTCATCATATATTCTTTAACATGACATTGAAAACTCGAATTACCCAATCTTGAATTTTCAATTTGAGATTTTTAAAATTCAACTACCAAAAAATTTTCAGATAACGTAACAGCTGCGGGAAAAATGATCTCATGCAATCAATGAAGGAGGTGCTACCTTTTATTTTTGTTTTTTTAAAGCAGTTTTTCTCGGTTAGGCTCCTTCAGGGGGGATTGAGCCATCGGCTCAGATGTACATGGTCTAACCGGTTTTACCCGTGACCTTTTCCTAAGCACCCCCTGGCCATCCCTAATTGAAACCTAGTGAGTCTCAGACCCTTGACCTCCCCTTTGGGGCCAGTGTGTTACCCACTAAGCCATCAAAAGATGGTTATGAAGAAGGTGCTAATATCAAGTGCAACCCAAGGCTATATTGTAACCTTTTTGAACGTTCCACAAAGATCCAATTTTTGGCCCCAAAATCCCCCAAACATCTAAACATAACAGACACCGTGATATCTCACCAACGAATGCAATTTAAACCATAAAAACATGTTGGTTGGAAATGCTTAACATGCAATGCAACTATACATCTTGATATGTTAAAACCACATGGTCTTGTCTCCAACAATTGACCCTACAGGATTCTAGTTTCACCGAGTATACACATCTAAGAATAAAACAAAACACAGCCATAAAGAAAAAGAAACTAATCCTCGGAGAAAATACCATGGAAAAGTTTGGGAAACTATGATCAAACTCAAAAATGGAGCACAAGTTAATGTGATTGGGCCTCGATAAGGATATTAGTGGCAGCATTGACGTCGTTTCTAGCATGAACAAGGGCTTGTCTCGCAGAGTTTCTATCGAATCCCATTGAAACCAACATTGCAATCGAATCCTCTGATGGCTCTGGCCCAGATGACATGGGACCGCGATAATTACCCTGAACCAAACCAAAATTTATCAACGGTTCATATGAATTTGAGAAAATGAAGCGTTCTTTTGGTACTAAGGATTGTGTATTAGAAATTTTCTAACTAAAACAAACGGTTATATCTGAAAACAAATTATATACTTTCATTAAGCATGTATCATACAGAAAGTTCATGTATTAGTCTATAAATCATTGTTTTGCATTTCTACAAACAATTGCGGAAACCAACCACAACTTTGCCACACATTCCATGGAAAAGAAAACAGATTAGGCATCACAGAAAGATTAGTTGTTTCTTGACTGGGAGTTTTATGTGTTTTTATTTGATATTGTCATTTTATCACGGGAACTCACACACACATTTCCGTATAACTAGTTTCAAGAAGAGTTCCCAACATTTGTATGATATTTTGCTAATTTATCACAAAAAATGTATTTTGTACTATTGCACATAGTCACATAGGTTAATTTTAATCTGCAACTTCTACCAACATTTGACATCCAAATCAATTTTAACTAGAGAAGTAACATGCTAGTGGAAACCCAAAAAAATGTGTGCAGGGCAACCTGCAAGAAAACACAAAGTACTGTTTACTTCTGCTAGATAAGTCACATTTTGGGTGATGCCCATCTGTTCGATACGAGAGAGTCTGTGTTTGTGCATGTGTCTGTATACATACTTATTTGTCTTTTACTTTATAAACAAAAAAACAGGGAGCAGTATGGTTTCTACTTGTTAAGGGAAAAACACGTGAACAAGCATTTACATGGGGTTTCTACAACACCAATCACATATATCTGTAAGCATGAGAATAATAAAATATATTACCTCCACTTGGCGAGGTGCAAAGGATGGTGCATTTCTTGCTGGTGGGGCAGGTGACGATGTACCACCAACAGATGGCAACGAGAGCCTTGAGAAAAAGGATGCTATGAACTCTGGGAACTGAAATTATGAAAAGGACAATCAATATTGTTCTTAAAACGTCATCATGACTTAAAAAGCGATATGATGGTTAAAAGGTTTAATCCTATTTTTTTCTGTTTGAGTGTTTTCCTTTTGTGAAAATGATAATAAAGTAAAGAAATTTAAAAAAAATCATCCATATGGTAAATGAGAAATTAAGGAAGGTCTAGTGTAGATAATGTTTAAAGGTTTGGGGATCATAAAATAGCAAGAATGGTCTTAGGACACGAAAGAAAAAAATTGGTATACCTTGAGCCTACGGATGCGTAGCACATTTGATCGATATAAGGCACCAGCAAGGATGCCACATAAACCAGGTATTAGGGATCTTTTCCAGGATGACAATAAAAGCTGCATCATTTATAACAAAGACCAAAGAAAATGACAATTAGGGTAGGAAAGAACCTAGATGAAGACTTTCAATTAGCTTATACTAACTATAGGTGGCAAGATGGACAGGTCAGGTGATGGGTCAAAACGAGTTCAGGACAGATTAATTTGACAGCCACCACTGTAACTATTTAAAAATAACTAATGAATTAATACGATTACAGTACAATTATCATAATCTTATTTTAAATTGAGTGATTAAAGAGGTAGTAAGCACTGGTCTTTAGGCAACTTTCAACCGTTTATAACCAATTCAACACAGTTGACATGTTCCCTTTCTAGTAAAATTGTTTTATTTGGCCCATTTGACGTGTTTGAGATGAAATATAATCCAAATCGACCCACTCATAAGCAAATGCGTCAAAATTGCCTCCCCTAGGTAACACTTTTAACAGCCTGTAAGTTGGAGCACTAAATTAAATTTTATCTACCTGAAGCCCAGCTAAATAAATGAAAGATTTGTCAGAGAAAGATAGGCTAGATATGCGGAACCGTGTTGTAACTGGAATATCAAAATAGAATGGTACAAAGGAGGCGAAAATGAGGCCATAGGGCCCAGATGTGAGTACACTCAAGGCTGGATCTGCATAAATGAAGTCAAAAATTCAAGTTAGGCCATCAATTTTTAGCTTGTAGAAACAACCAGGATTCATGTAATACTGCAAAAAATATAAAGCATTACCGTTAAGAAATGCTTGAGCAAAAAGCTGTAACAGTGCAGACACAATTATAGAGAATGAGATGAATACCTGCAGACGAAGAAATGTTCATTCCTAAAACTGTAACAATGATAATTTCAAATCCATAAAGAAAATTAATAACCTTTTCGAACATACATGTGGTTCAAATTTCAGTACAAAATAATAGAATAGAATCCAATTGGTACTCGGTATCACTTATTGTCTTGAATAGTTAAATATATCATGCATGATATGATCAACATCATTGTCATATCCAGTTAAACAAAATGCAATGTAACTAATTACTGTGGGCTTGTGGAGTGTATAGCTGGAAAAAAGCAACAAAAGATCAGCTAGGTTAATGGCTTGAGAAAATACTCACAGAATATTTGTTAGAGCCTATTTGTCTCTCAAACACACGGAAGTAGTATAGAAGATAAGCACCAAACATCAACTCTGGTGTAGACGAAAATGCAAAAACAGAAACAACCAATTTCCATAATTGAAGCTTCTTCCAAATATCCTGTCATATAAACAAGCATAGATCAACAAGAAGCTCAAAAGGTGTTATTTAAATATTTTAAGATCCAAATATCTTCATTCCTTTCAAAAGATCAAGAAAGTTGTACTTCTAACAAAAAAGTTGGATAAAGTTATAGTTTTATATCACCTCATGTCCTCAATTGATAACAGAGGGCCTTTATCATCCCAGAATTTTTACCCTTAAATTTTTACCGTGGACGAATTTTCAGATGTATTACTGTCAATTAGAAAAATTAAATATCAATATTATCCTCATAGACAACAAACAAAATCTTGAGAGCCCTTTCATAAACATCAAGTTCCCAATATAAATCTTAACCAAAAGCAAGTATTACCTCACTACTCAAGCCCAAATTTACCCAATCCTGTAGACCACTTTCATGTGCCACATGCACTATTAAAACTATCATTTGCATAAAATACTATAAAGATTTGTAAGATGTTAAGCCATAAATAAGCTCTAAAACAAAAGCATATACTATAGCCAAAGATTTAAATATACTAGGTTGAAAAGAACACAAGCAGACCAAAGAGAGGGAGTATCACTATCAACTTATGCCTCATGATGCTTTCAATTTGTTCACTCCACTACTAACGCAGACAGGTCATGAGCATTCAGACTCCAAATCTCCTCATGATCCAGTTATTAGAAATATATGAACTTGTACTAGTGATAAAAGATCAAAAAAAAAAAAAAAATCTTTTTTCAGCTATGTTTGTTTTTATTTTCTCGAGTTCAAATATTTCCTCATCGTTATCCATGTCAAGTTAAGAATTATTGGCATCTATTCCCAAACTTGAGAAATGTCTATAGATCGAATTTGATGAGGGTTTAGCTACGTTTTCGTATATTAAGTTAACCAAAAGGCCTCATCTTGTGTGGCAGGTATTCAAATTTCAAAATCAGTTTTGAAAGGAAACCAGACCTGATAAGACAATCCGAGCTTGTTTGAACGACCTTGGATCCCAAACAGGATCGTAAACAAACAACACGCAACAACAAAGGCTCTAGTAATCGGAGCATTATCTGATGAATCAGCAAAAGAATTATAAACAACCGATTCAATACTAGTGATAGGAAATGAAATTTAAAGGAAATTAGTAGAAGTTACATACTGAAACCAGACGGGCCGCCGTTCATCTTCCTTTAAAAGTGAACCAACGACCTTCAATCGTGATAGGGCCTTTGGTGCAATGGAATCTTAGTTCTAGTTATATCGATCTATGAAGAAGAAGAAGAAGACGGTGATGATGATGATGATGATGATTTACTGGGTAATTGTTTGGAGGGTGTTGTAACGAAAAGGATTTGGTGGGTTAGGGTTTCACTTGTGTCGCAAGCTAGATGAAAAAACTAGTGCTCGCAAATCTTTACAAATCCCGACACAACACGAACCTCAATTCGAACCGAATATGATCTAGGTCAACACAAATAAGATGTGAAATTGAATTTGGTCAATAATGGGTTAACCGAAAATGACGTAAAACTGATCGACACGAACACGATAACCAGTAGTTGACCTGTTTAACACGATTTTTTTATAATAAGAGTAAAAAAAATATTTAACTTAAAACTATTAATAAATTATAAGTAATAAATAATGAGACATTAATAAAACCACATGTTTTTAGACATGTTATTTCCTACCGTATTTATTATTTAATTGTCTTTTTGAATCTTCTTTTTTCTCCAACATTAAATATTTAAAACATATAGCCTAAATGATTTTTCAAGTTCTTTTTTGAAACAATAATAATCAATTTTCTCAAATAACAAAAACAAAATAGAAAAGTAAAAATTTGAGAGGGAGTGAAGATAAAAAGTGAAAAAGTGAAATTTTTTGAGAGAATATAGAATTAGATGGAGAGATAAAATTTTATATCAATTGTTTTATATATTTTTATTATTACATAGGTAATTAGATACTAATAGAAAAGGTTGATATTAAATTTATTTTTTAAATATTAGTTATTATATAGCTATTTATATTAAAAAATCTATGCATATAAATTAGTTTTATATATGAAATACTTTTAATATTTTAATACAAATTTAATTAAAATATTTAAGATGAAATTCATTGTCTTGTTAACTTATTTGAATAAAATCTAATTATGATTAATTTGATATTGACCCTTATTTGAACCAAATGTAATTTTACATCATCTTATGAAACAAGTCTATTCATGATTTTACTCAATGTTGATAATGATTTATCTATTTGAATAAAATATTATATTGATTGACTAATGTTAATTATGATTGGCTTCTTTAAACAAATCGTAATGTATTCGAACAAATGTTGCTTTGTTATACTTATTTAACTATTGTTGATCATTGACTTATGTTAATAAACTGTGAACTTTTTTTAACCAAACATGACCTTGATTCATATATATGAACTTTTTTGAACAAATAATGAACATGTTTGACCAATGTTTACTAATGAGTTGTATTAAATCTTATTAAATATAAATAACACATTAACACCATATGATATGTAATTAGCCACTAATATTTTTTGACCTATGTTGAATACGTTTGACTTTAAATGACGCTTTGCGATTTTTGTTGACCATGTTTGATTTGTATTAATAGAGTTTGACTCAAATGATAACTAATTATTTACCTATGTAAACTAACTAGACTTATATTGGTCAATCTTGACCATGATTCTCTTATCTGAATTAGCTACATTCTTGATTGACTAGTATCGACAATGACCAAGAATGACTATATATTAACCATTATGGACTATGTTTCACCTATTTGAATTATGGATTACTTAGATTGACCAATGTTGATCTGATTTAATTATTTGAGTCATACATGATTGTGATGAACCAATATTGACCCTGATTGATATATTTAAACCAAGTATGACTATAGTTAACTGATATGACAAATATTCACCTATTTGATTCAAAATTTATTTTTATTGGCCAATACTGTCAATGATTCCCTTATTTGAATTAGTTATGTCTTTGATTGACTAATAAAGTGATGTACATTAACTATATAAAAGTTTAGTAAAATTAATGCAAGAAAGTTTCACATGTAAGTTTTTTCCAGAAAATAATTCGATACGAAATCCGACTTGAAAATCAAGTTTGTTTACCGAAAAACAACTCGATTTTTTCTTCAGAAAAATGGGTTGACATGAAAACACGATCCGAACAGAACACGAATTAAGTGACACTAAACTAAATTGGGTCAAAAATGGATCAACACGGACCATTTTACATGAACACGACCCGAATTATTTGGGCTTGAAAAAACTCAAAAAGGTTTTTGTGTTTCTAATCCTTATAGTCTCATAAATTCCAAAAAAGAAAACAAGGAAAAAAGGTTCTTGTGTTTTGAGAGAAAGTTAAGACTTGGTACTTATTTATAAAATGCTTTTTTCTCCAATTTTTTTTAATGTGAAAGAAAAGCTTCAGAAGAAAATTCCTCAAATTTCTCTTGAATTTTTATTAAAAGAAAACCCTTAAGATTTTCTTAAACTTATGAATAAAAAGGTTTATAAATTTATCGATTGTAGTATAGATATATTGTTACAATAACAATTTAACTTCCTTATTTAAAATGCTAATAAATTCATAAGCTAAAGAAACAAGTTAAACTTAATTAAAAAAAGTAAAAGAGAAGGTGTGATGCATTTTGAAGGTTTCAACTTAATTAATTTGTTCCTCTTATGCTATTTCATCAAACGCAATTGCATCAAGGACTATATATGTTTATTTAGGGTTTGAACGAGTCAACTTCTTTAAAGGAATATTGAATGTTTAATAATTATATATGCTTTCAGTTAGTTCAATAGATTCATATGAAGACTTGCTTTTAAATATTTAAATCTCTGGATAATTAGAAGAGCATTCACATTATTAGATTTTGTTATATATAGTCAAAGCAATCGCTCATGTTTTTTTTTTGAACTAGTTCAATCATTGTACATCATCTTAACAGCTATGTAAGATAGTAAGTGGAACATTTATTTGGTTAACTTATTATTGTGATCATGATTCTTTGGTGTTACTTCTTCAAGAAGAGACCATGCAGATAACTACCACACATACGCAACCTCCACATGTCTGCAAGCTCTATAATGAATTTTCCAATAGATTTGAATATGTGAGTTGGAGAAAGAGTAGATTCAACGATATAATCTATGGTTGTTGGGTTCATCGTGTGTTCTTAAATTTCTGTAAGAGGTTAATATTATTATAATTTTATTTGCTATTTAGGTGGTTATAGTTTTTTATGTCTACAAGTCAAAGAATGTCTACGTTTTTTTTTCCTATTGTTGTTTGCTTATGTTCAACATGAGAAGAAGAGTATGAAGCCCTTGCAACATCCACAGAGCCCAGAGCTCGGCTGCTAATTGGTAAATGATTTAGACGTCGTGTTATATTTTTTACGTCGTGTTATTTAAACTAAAAAGAAGTTTAGTTTACCAAAATATATTCAAGTTGTCATGTTTGTTATTGTATGTATCGGACTTAAAAAATTTCTATTGTGTGTATCGAACTTTTAATTTGTCGCTATTGTGTGTATTAAACTTTCTATTTTATGTACTAAACTTGTAATTTTTTTACTTCATTATGTAACCAAAATATATACAATAGCAACAAATTAAAAGTTTAGTACACACAATAGAAACTTTTAAAGTTCAATACATACAATAGTAAAACGTGACAACTATGATACATTTTAGTAAACTAAACCCTATCAACATATCCACATTTTTTGAAGACTTGTTTGTATACTATGTTATCAATTGTGATAATACGAAATTATTATTAATATTGTAAAGAACTAATATATAATTCATTTTAAAACTATATAAGAGACATGTTAAAAACTATAAAGTTGAAATATAGATCATAAATCATAAATTGATGAGTAAAATGTAAAATTAGATGACTAATTTACCCTCCAATTAAGTTAGGTTCCATAACATTAGTTCATATTTCTCCAACATATGTAGTTATATACTTGAATACTTTATGGTGTCATTTGCAATATTGTTTTATATGTATATTTTACAAAACCAAATATATTATTTTAGTATCCATTTTACTGTATTAAATTACTCTAAGCAATTTTTAATTGTTAATTTACCGTCTCGTCCCATGTTGAATTTCTCACTTACATAATCTTACGTGTTTAACATATTTACTTATAATAGTTGTAATAATATCAAAATAATAATAATAACGATAATGAAACTATAAATTATGTTATGAGGTAAAATATAAACTTATATAAATTAAAAAAAATAAAAATTTGTTTGTGGGTGAAAATAAAAATTAAGACCAAATGCAATTTATATAAATTAATGGGTGAAAAATAAAAATTTGTTAGTCCTCTGAGTCTTTTCTTTCATACCCAAGTCAATTCTCCATTTTATCAATGAAGTAATAAAGCCATTTGCTTAACTTTGACAACATTAATATGTCATACCTTACTAGTTTTATTAGGGCAAATTGTATGAAAATACAATGAACTTTGTCTTAGTTATTATTGTATACAACCGACTTTAAAATTTTAAAAATAATATAATTAACTTTCATAATTCTCTCATTGACTCATTGTATGCAAAAAACTTTTTCATATGTTTATTGTTTAGTTACCATTGTATACAATGAACTTTGTCATAACTTCCATAGCATACAACAAGTTGTATACAATGTGAGGATTATGAAAGTTGGTTGTATTATTTTTAAGAAAATAAAGTTGATTGTATATAATAGTAACCTTTATTAGTTAAACATCGCAATAGAATACTTTAAACTCATATAAAATAACTTACAACCATTGGTTACAAATATCTCAACTAAACTACGATGTTACTTTCCAAGTTCTTTAAAAACACTAAAAATAATTACATCAAATAAACAAGCTATCAAACTATCCAGGAAGCAACTCTACTCACCAAGTTTATGTTGCACGTATACAAGACACCATTTTAGAAAATGTCAGCTTACGCTTCAAGACAATATTCAGAAAAAAGTGTCAACTTACGTCGCATGATTCAATAAGGCTTAACAAACAAAACAATCAGCAACAACCAAAACATTTATCAATTAACGGTGATAAATCAAACAATAAATATTCCCCAACCGATATCAACCACAATAATCAACCCTTAACAATCTTTATGAGGTTAAAATATGCAACCTATAGTCCCAACCTCTGTACCTTATTTAGGGTTCATGTGCTCGGCAATCACATGTGCACGTGGGGGCACTGCTCCTACAATCACACAGATTCTAAGTCCCTTCGCTACCATTCTCTGACTATATAGGACTTTAAGTATCTCATTGTGTCATTTAGGTGAAAGTGGTAACGGTACTTCAACCTTTAAGTGCCTTCCAGCACCTACGTGATGTGTTTGTGCAAATTCTTAACATTTAGAAAGAATCCACCAGTGATCAAGCAAATTGAGAACAAACAAGCAATTTAAGATCCAACAATCAAGCAAATTGAGAAAGATTCCACCATTGATCGTCCACATACCGAAAATCTCTTTTTGTTTTTGTATTCGATTTTGAAGAATTTATTGACTACAACTACGATCATAAAATAAATAACATAGAAATCTAAACTATTTGGCAATCTATGGTTTTCCAACTAATATACAAGTTGGGGAGATCATTCCTACACTAAGTGGCTTTTGCAAGTCCCCACTACAATATCCAAATGATCTTTGAGAACTCCCCTTATATCCGCCAAGTGGATTTTGCAAGCTTCCTAAGCTCGTCAAATTCAAACATAGCTAATTACATACACACGCCAAGTTTATGATGGAGAACTCCTCACACATGTCAAGTTTTGTTTGGCAACTACCTGTACCAGTTAAAATTTCAATTTCACAAATACTATTATACAATGTGCTTTTGCTTTCGATGCACTTCTATCAAATACACCATTTTTTTCTTTTAATAACATTTTCACTCGTTACCGTTTAAAAAAATCTCATTAGTGATTGTGCCCCGCAATTTAGTATCATCATGTTCCCATGGTCCATTGGTCCTAACTAGTGGGGATGACATGAATAACCCACACCTCCCAAGTCCGGTCTACCACATTCCATCGTATTTTTAATCTCAAACTTCACACAATATTCTTTAAACTAAACTAATTCGTTTATATTTTCTTTAAAAAAAAGAAGACGATGTCTTGAATGACATCTTTACCCTGATTTTAATTGTTTGTATGACATCATTACCCCTGATCATTCTTTCTTTTTATCTTGTTAGGCCACCCGTAGCACCCAAGCTGAAGGGCTCGGGTTGGGCTTCGGTTCTCTTGGGTTCCTTCGGGAACACCAATACCCCCCCCCCCAAATTCGGGTTGAGGCTCGGCTTCCCCACCTGTCCATACCCAATTGCTTTCTTTTACTTTTATTTTTTTTGATTGTGTAAGAGAGAGTAAGGAGACAGAAAATATTTGAGTTGTTTAGGTAAAGTGATACTTGGATTTTGGTAAAAGAAAGAAAAAATAATGTGACAACTGATTTGACATTTGAATTGAAAAAGATTTTGATTAACCGCTACTCATAGTCTTAAATGTATAAGATCGAGTTGGTGTATATTGATCACCGAATATAGTCGTCGGGTCGGCTCTTTTTTCCTTGAGTCACGATAATTTATAACCAATTTTAAGTTTTTTTCTGAAGAATAATTGATATTTTATTTTAACAAAAGACAGATACTTTCTTTTTGGAGGATTTCAATGACTGCTATACATATAAAATGTATGTGTTTAGATATTATAAACTTAAATATGTTGATAAAAAATTGTTAAATTTTATAAGTATAAAAAAGTTATGATTATTGAGTATGAAAAAATATTTTTATTTATATATCATCTCCTTTTCTTTTTAGTAATATAGGGTGTAGCTTAAAGTTGACATATAATTCTCTCTTAAAGTCGAACATGGATTTCTTGGTTTGTCATTACGTTTACATAGTTAAAAAAAAGGTAAATAATGATTCAAGCTTAAATTTAAACACTAAATTTTGATATAGCTTTTAAACTTTTATTGAAACAGTTGAATTATTAATTTAGTATTTATTTTATAAATATTATGCGTTTTTATGAAAAATTAAAACTAAAAAATGTTGTTGACATAACGGGTAGTAATGCTAGTTATCACTGTGACTAGTTAGTGATGTTAATGTAGCTGCAACTACTGCTTACCTGAATTATATGAATTTTTATTCAAATGTAGTCTAAATTAATGTGTCTTTATCTATAGACAGCAGTACGTCTGTCGAAAATAACCGATAACCGAAATAACTGACCGACCTGATCAATGTTCTGTTAAATTGGGTCGGTTAAAACGGTTATCGGGTAGGCTTGATCGGTTAGTTTGGGTTTCTCGTTCTAATTACGGTTCGGTTATCGGTTAAATTATTATCCATTCGGGTATACCCAAATTACCCGAAAAAATAAAAAAGGAAATTAATCTATTTCCATTTAAACTTTGTTAATTACATATATATCTTTTCAAACCTTTAAATTACATCAATATACTTTTAATAAAATCTCATATATGTATAGATAAGTAACTTAATAACAATTAAATCATCTAAAAATTTAAAAAATCATCCCTAATATAATGTAACTGTAAAATCTTCAATTTTGTAAAAAAAAAAATTTGTTTAAGTTGGTTTAATTTGTAGAATAAAAGTGAGAATTTAGTTCTTTGAATTTGTTTACTTTGTATAATAAGAATTATATATACTAAAAAAGATTTATATACGTTCGTTAGTTTAGCTTGGTTAGTTTACTGCTTTTGTTTAGCTTCGTTTCTTTTAGTGGTGATATAGTATTTTATTTGCTATTAAAAATAAATCATCAAAAGCATAAAATAGATCAAAGTTAGTATTTTCGGTTATACCCGGTACCCGTTATAACCGAACCGTATCCGAATCTACCCATAACTGATACCCGAATATTAAATACGGTTCGGTTAGCGGTTAATATCCTATAATTAAAATAACCGAATTACTCGATCTGAATTAACCGATAACCGAAAAAAATAACCGAATGACACCTCTACTCCAATCTAAAAGAGAAGGAACAACTTAGTTGTAGCTTGATAGTGCTAGGCCTTGTGTATGTGTATGTAGCTAGATCCATCCTCATGTTTAGGTCCCTATACATGTATGCATAACTATATGTATGTATGTGTAATTGTACTTGTATATATAGATTTGAAAGCAATTGTACGTGATAGTACTACATAGGAGTATACACAACGTAATTTTCTTAGTTAAAATTGATTCAAAATTATTATAGAAATTTCATATATACCCTACTTAAATTTTATAATATCATATTTGTCCATACTAATTTATAAATATCATATTTACCCTTTATAATATTTTAAAATATTATATTTAACCAAAAATTTAATTTAATTATTTTAAAATATTTTATAATCTATTTAGATTCTTTTTAATTTTTAACAAATAAATATTCGATCTTATTACTATAATTGTAACAATAATGATCGATAGCTTTTACAAGAAATAGTATCATATCTACTCGTATGATGATACCATGTTTCCTCTGTCATGTCTGCCCTCAACCTTGCATCAACGCTTCCACGGTTGATCTAGGTGTGTTGATATCGTCTGTCACCATTTTTTTTAATTTCCTTCTTTCCGTGTTTTATAATTATTTAATATCCTTTTATTAATATTTTAATATTTTCTTAAATCAACCCGTGTATTACACGGACATCTAATCTTGTGTGTGCGTGTATATATATATATATATATTAACATTTGATTTGAACTGTAATTAATATATTTTTTATTATAATAAATAATCTTAAATATTTAAACTCGGATAAAGAAATGAGCCCATGCATGAGATCAAACGTACATCACAAACTCAAAAGTTATTTTATTCAAAAGTTCTCAAATACCTAATTAAACCGAGTATCGAGGTTGAGCTTAATTTGTGTTAAAATATCCGATCGATCAAGTTCAAACTTGAAAAATATTGAAATATGTAAGTTTAAGCTCGCTGGAACACAATATTTATGAAAATATATGTATTCAGGCTCGAGAGACGAGTAAGTATTAAAATAAGAGCTACTTAATTGCTTTGTCTTAAATTGTTAAAACCCTTAAAAATAACACGTCCTTTATAATTTCAATAAATCATTTAGTAATAGTAAAATACAGGGCCGTTTTAAGGGTTGGGTTACCGGACAACCGTCCAAGACGTATGGCTAGATGGGACTTGTGGTTTGTGTGTGTGTGTGTGTATATACACACACACATATATATATACTAGGTTAGAAACCCGTGTATAACACGAGTTGATTAAAAGAAAATAGCATTAAAACACAACATAAACAACAATATAGATAAATACTAAGCTTAAAATGAATTATTAAAAAAAATCTTTACCCAAATAGGCAGGACAAAAGAATTAACTGCAAGTAACAATATGATCAAGGCCTATCCCTAAATTAAATACCTATCAATAGCTAAAGCGATTAATTATGAAAGATATACATGTAGCAATATCAACTCAATAGTAAGACGTTTCTTTCTCAACCGAAGATATCTTTTATCATTTGATCACCATTCCCCAACCACATCATCATCACAACCTTCCAAATCAGATATCCGTTATTATTTATAAACTCTCGACATCAAAGGTTTATATTGAAGCCAGAATTATAAACCTCGAGAACATAATTGGCGATAAAACTGGTTCTGAACAGCAGTTGCCTTCATGAAAGTATCAATATCTTTATCTGGTTCAATTCCAGCTTCTTTTTCACTATTCAAGATTTTTATAAGCAAATTGTATCTTGCTCCAATATCTAATTATTGTCCTAAAAATGTAATGTCTCCCTCACTGTCATCTCCCTGCTATGAAGTTATGTGGAATTGTATAAGCACAAGTTCTCTAAGGAATAAATTCAAACAGTTAATGCCCAAAATAAGAATCAGCCTCATGGAATTGTATAAACACAAGTTCTCTAAGGAATAAATTCAAACAGTTAATGCCCAAAATAAGAATCAGTCTCGGTACTTGTTTCAAGATAACATATATAACAACGAATTAAAAGTAAATATGCATTAGCTAAAATTCATTGACTCATGGATAAAGCAAGTTAATTTATTTTAAGATTGTAATGAAGTTTGATTTGCTTAAGATGTTAAAAGAGTTTAAAATAGGCTATTGAATTTTTATATTTTAATATAGTTAAGATCAGCATTGAAAATTGTATCTGTGATCAACCAAATATATTCCATCTCATTTACTGTTTGTTTTTCAGGATCGTGAAATAAGCATATTTTAATATTCTATAATCAATACAAAACATATTATTCTTATGAACATACACAATTTATCAATTATAATAGAAAGATATGTTATGGAAATTCAAGGATATTAAGAAAAGTGTAAATAGGACCGGGAAAAACTAACTACAAATGGATGCTAATGTAATCTTTTTGTGAAACTAAAATAAGATTAAGAAGTAAGAACCCTTAAGTACCTGAATGCAAAAATAAACCTAAGATAAGATGATATATAATCTTGACTCTTGAGCTTTTCTATAAGTAGACAATCAGTCTTCATGTGTCCCAAAGTGAGTAAAGGTTAAAAAAAAGGCTACTCTTTTAGTGCAAATCATAAGTATCAAGTCATTTATAACAACTCAAATCCAAATTACAGTTAGATATTAATTAAGGTAAAACAACTTCTAGCTTCACCTATTTCTATCAAGTTAAAAGTAAAATACTGAAAGACAAATTGCAATATTTGCCTATG
>JAUEJL010049063.1:0-20744 GCA_032274825.1 Drosophyllum lusitanicum
TCACATGTGATGCTTTTACAAATCACATGTGATTGTATACTGAATCACATGTGATTGAATATTAAAATTTTAGGACTGTTTTTTACATAAAACTTTATTGAACACAACTCACGAAGAATGTTCAATATAGTTCATACTTAATTCATAGTCCTAAGGGACTAATTTTAGTCTTTGGATCAATGCATCAAGGTCCAGATTGCATTTTAAAATTTTGGGCGAAATAATATTTTTGTAATTCATATGTGATGCTTTTACAAATCACATATGATTGTATACTGAATCATCTGTGATTAAATATTAAAATTTTAAGAATATATTTTTATTGAATATAACTCTGTAATATATATACAAACAATTAACAAAATGTTGTAGGCATGAGTCATTGAGTTGAATCTTGTTGGAAGTCAATTTCTTACGTCACCTTCATCTTATTTAAGATAAAGTTTTCCAACTTTTTGATTCCTTTAATCATTAATTTGTAATAATTAATTAAACTCAAATTACCACCAAATTAATATTCAATTAAAACGCCAACAAACCCTGCAACTATATTGAGCCACCAATTTAACCCCTTTATCCTTTCTCGGTTTTTCCCCTTCTTCTCTTTGATTCTCATGAATCACTTCTGCAAAGCGTTTACGAATTTTCATATACCCAGATGGATATTTCTTCTTAAAGCTTATTCCTTCTTCGTTTGGTCCAGATCTGCTTGTTATCGGTAAACTCGCACGACGGCAAACATTAGGTTCGTTCCGAATTTTTGTCGTTTTATACATTGTTGAATTATTTCATGTTGTTCGGAGAACAATTCGGTGGTAGTCAGTAGAATATAAGACGGAAATCAGTTTGTGTGGTTGGTTTATGGATTGTTTTTGTGTATAATTTTCTTAAGTTTGGGAATTTTGGGATGTCAGTAGAATTGCAAATTTTACAAGCTGTGGTTCTGAAACATTTTATTAGTACGTGATTAATTGACAGAGTAGTAATAAAATATAGACTTGTGACCGCTTTCATACGAAAATTTGGCCTCCCAGAACTCTCATGGTTGTGGGTTGCTTTGTTGGACACCAGTTGTTCGACTAATTGTCTGATCCACGTCTAATACTCCATTTAGTTTGTGTAATCATGTACATTGAAAATAAAATGATGGAAACTTTTATTGAATTTACATAAGTTACACATAACTAGATGGTTTGTAGCTTTTAGTAATTATTTCTTCTAGGTTGTTTTCAACATCTTGATCCTACAAGAGGTTCATAGATGAGTATGGGAATGTTATCCGGGTACCTTGGAATTAGGATATATAATCTCATGCTTCAGGTTATTATCTTGTTAAACCAGATGCTGAATATATAGATATTCAACTATGAAAAGTTTCTTAATTTTGTACAAATGAGTAGTTAGTAGTTACAACTTACTAATTCCTTGTTATATGTTCTCCTTATCTGTGGAAGCTATGATTTTTGATCTTTTCTAATTATGCAATCAGGGATGGATATAGAAAAGGTCTTGAAATGTCTAAGTAACAGTTTTTCTCGATTCATCCATCTTGTCACATTTGGTGTACCGAAGACCTTGCCATGTCAGCAGGACTACAGAGATGTTGCTAATTCACTGAAGCTTTTTAAACAAATACTTGATAACATTGATGAATCCCATATACACTCGAATGAAATCCTGTGCAAGGAGTTTGAAGAACTTGATGTGGCTGTAAATGAAGCCCGAGAGTTCATTGAGAATTGGGGTTTCCATATGAGCAAAATTTTTGGGGTGTGTATCTACTTTCTTACAAAATTATGCCCGATTATATATATAACATTAACAAAGTAAAGCAAGGTGTTAAATTTTTTCTTCTTGAATGTATTTCCAGGTTGTGCAAAGCAGACAATTTATTGTTAAAATTCAGACATATTCAATCAAGATTTGTGAAACTGTGTACAGGTCATTAGACTCATCTTCATCAACAATAACATCTACTTCCACTTTAGCTAATATTCAGGTACGCAGCAGTTGGAATCTTTTTTAAATTTGATGGAGAGAAAACAGTCTTTAGAGGAATAGAAATATATAATATATGTACAATGAGTTATTTATGTAGGACACTGCTAGTTTTGGCCAAAATTCAGAAGTACGCCTAATATACTGAAAATCTCTGCTTTTGTTTGTACGTGATCGATAGATCCCAGATTCATCACTACTTTTTGAGAGACAAAATAAGATGAACACACACGGTTCTTGATAATTGTTTGGAATTGAAAATCAAAGCCTCAAACGGTTGAGACCTTTCAATGGTTGTTTTGAGTGCATTTCGAATGATTTTTGACTCATTTCACCATTAACATAACCCAACTTGACCCATTTTTAGGTAAATATCGAAATTACCACCTCTACCTGTATTGTGCTTGGATAGAAAGTTATGTCCATTTCAAATTCGATCCATTTTCTCAGATCCCATTATTCCATACGAGAATTAATCATTTGTGTTATTTGTTCCTTGCACCCTTTCTTGATTTAGCATTAAAAATGCTCTAATTTGACAAGACATAAATAACAATTATATGTTTTTACTATTTTTATGTAATGTAACTTTCATTCAAAGAGCATGAGTACATCATATTATCCATTTTTCAGCATTTTTTGGAGGAATTTAAGAGTTTGAAGTTAGAGATTGCAGCAGAGAAGTTAGAGGAAGCCCTGGAATTGCTGAAAGAACAAAAGGTTCCTCCATTAGAACTTCTAATGGAAATCATAGAGTTGCTTCAATTGTCATCAAGCCATGAACTACTAAAAGAGAGTATTGCAGTGGAAAAAGAGACTGCTAAAGTCAACCAACCATATCAAATTAATCATATCACTAATCTTGTCTTTCATATAAGGGAAACCATGTTGAATCTTGAAAGGTATAAATCCATTAATGGTATTTCAGTCCCTTCATATTTCATCTGCCCCCTGTCACTGAAACTCATGTTTGATCCAGTGATTGTGGCAACTGGTCAAACCTATGAACGGGATTCCATCCAGAAATGGCTTAACCACGGACTTTTGAGATGCCCTGTAACCCGTCAAACCCTTTCACACACCAACTTAATCCCTAATTACACGGTCAAAGCTTTGATTGCAAATTGGTGTGACGAAAACCATATAAAAGTCAACCAAACCGTTGACCATCCAGATAAGTCAGAAGATGACATGGTTAGCAATTTGACACTCGAGAACAGGTTTGACCGACAAAGCTTTCAAAAGTCAAACCATCAGTCCCCTGAAGAATCGTGTAGTCATAGCAGGAGTGAATCGACATCAACGGCTGTTTCAAGTTCTGAGCATCTATGTGAGGTGTCTGGAGAACTGGCTTTTGACTCTGGGTTTTCACCAAGACCACCCGGAAAGCAATTCCATAGTTCTAATCGTATGGATGAAATGGTTCCTGAGGGTGGAAACCGTAACTATCCACAAACGGTTTTTCTTCCACCTGAATCTTCACCTAATGATTTAACAACATTTTCCCGTGTGACACAACTTGTAAATGATCTCAAGTCTCCCTCAAATGAAATCCAAACGAAATCTGCAGAAGAACTACGGTTTCTTGCTAAGAATAATATGGAAAACCGAGTCATGATAGGACAATCTGGAGCCATTCAACCTCTCTTAACACTGTTACATTCAAATGTAAAGCTGACTCAAGAACACGCGGTTACTGCTCTCTTAAATTTGTCCATAAACAGAAACATAAAGTCAATGATTGCGGAAGCAGGTGCTGTAGAGACATTAATCCACGTGTTGGAAACGGGAAACACATGCGCTAAAGAGAATGCCGCGGCAACATTATTCAGCCTCTCTTTATTAGAAGAACACCGGGTTAAGATTGGTCAATCTGGCGCAATCAAACCATTGGTTGATCTTCTGGGCTCAGGAACACTCCGAGGGAAAAAAGATGCAGCTACAGCATTGTTTAACTTATCGATATTTCATGATAATAAAGCTCGTATAATTCAAGCAGGGGCGGTTAAGTATCTTGTGCAATTAATGAACCCTGAAACACAAATGACTGATAAAGCCGTTGCTCTTCTTTCAAATCTTTCTAGTGTCTCTGAGGGGTGTTTAGCAATTGCTCGAGAAGGAGGAATACCGTTGTTGGTTGAGGTTGTGGAAACGGGGTCTCAAAGGGGAAAAGAAAATGCTGCTTCTACACTTTTGGAACTTTGTCTTAGTAGTCCTAAATATTGTCGGTTGGTTCTTCAAGAAGGTGCAGTCCCGCCTCTAGTTGCTCTGTCTCAGTCTGGAACATCACGAGCCAAGGAGAAGGTATGGTTCTCAGTCCCTGCACAATTAAATGGGTTGAAACTGTCACATCTAATATATATTTTTCCCTGATTGATTATGTTTGGTAGTCATTAAGCCCATGAAATCAAGATAATTTCTAGAAATGGCAAGATGAGTTGGTTGGGTTGGGTTGGGTTGAACTGGAAAAACTTTCTTTTGTCAATTTTTAAAAGACTTTTACAGAGTTAATGAGGTTGTATGCAATGAACATAGATTTTGGGTGACTTTTAACCCGTCTGGCCCATTTGACCATTTTGCTTTTTACCTATTTTCTTAATTTTTTCTAGATAAAAACAAACCAAATAAACTCGTTTATAAGCAAATATATGACGAAATCGGTACTAGTAAGTTGATAGAGATCTGTCCTGTTTGTAACGTGTTTGCTCGATGCTTGAATCAGGCACAACAACTTCTGAGTCATTTCCGCAGCCAGCGTGAGCATGCTTCTGGGAGAGGGAAACCTTGAGAAAAGAAAGATGTTTTCCCTGTAATCTTTTTAGAAATCCGTCTCCGTGTTTTTATTTTATTTTTTTAAATGGCAAAATGTAATGCATTTGTTGGACTATTTTCATGGTTCTTTCTCTCCCACGAGTCTTTCCTCATTAAGCTATCTGAAAGTCTGAAGATATGATACACTAAGACTTCAATGGTGGTGATGGAGACATGAAAGTAAGGTTAGATCAGTTTCAGGGGGTTGTTAGTAATACTGTAAAAGAGTGATTTCTTTTTCTTTTTTTTTTTAATTTTTTTTTGTTTTGTTTATTCGGTTAAGGGTAGTGATGGGGGCAGATCATGGAGGCCATTGGACCGCATCCTAATTACTTGGTGTGCTAAAGCTTTGTATGATCAACCAAAATTAAACAAGCGTTTTATGGAAGTCAATATATATTTTTAGTCATGTAAGTATGCATACTTGTATTAGGATTAATAAAGGAAAATATAAAATATTGGCTATGCAAGTATGCATTATAGTTGTATACTTGTATTACTGGACTTTACATCCTTTATTTTAATATGCATTATGTTACACTACTTTGAAAGTAACACCTCAAAATAAGTTTTTTATTTAAATTATTTTCTTTAATTATTGGAGGAGTCTTAGTTTAATCGTCAATACTTTGTTTATAATTGTGTGAAATAATTAAATGCTTAATTGCCATATAAGTAGCATGATTTAATATTTAAGGATTTATCTTGCCAAATTTCAAAACGTTGATATATGTATTATAGAGTTGTGTTTAATAAAGTCCATTTAAAAAACATTGTCCTAAAATTTTAATATTCAATCACATGTGATTCAGTATACAATTACATGTGATTTGTAAAAGCATCACATATGAATTACTAAAATTAGTCTCTTAGGACTATGAATTAATTATGGACTATATTGAACATTCTTCATGTATTATAACACCTTGCCTTACACGACACAATATTGTTCGCTTTGTCCCACTAGCCCGCGGCTTTATTTATGGTGACTAGGTGAGAACTTTTCAGGGGATCACCTATCCCTGGATTGCTTCAGCCTAAACACGCTTAACTACAGAGTTCTTATGGGATCTGTCATGCTTGTGGGCCCAAAACGTGTCGTGTCATGTAAGGCCAAGGTTTACTTGTAAGTACAGCACCTTTTCTGTCCAGAATCGATGTCGAATTCGCGTAAGGTGTTACAAAGAGAAAACATAAAAAATAAATAAACTTATTTTTTTATTGATGGGTAAAATATATTTTAACCCCTAAAGTTTAGGTTTAAAATAGTTTATTTTTAAATGAATGTTTTAATCCCTAAACTTTTTTAATGAATGTTTTAACCCTTAAACTTGTTACAATTCATCGTTTTAGCCACTTGACATTCTATAACAGGTTACCAATCTTTTAAAGAACATTTTAATCTCTACGCTTAGGGGTGTAATCGAATCGAGCCGAACCGAACCCAATCAAACTCTAACTTGACTCAGCCTCTAAAACTTGAGCCGGTGAAGATTGAAGAACCAATTGTTTAGTGGTAACGGTATTCGACGATCTATAGATTCACAAATCACCATCTCATGGATTGCCAAAGAAACTCGAAAATAAAGATAGAGATAGAGGAAATCGAGGATGTGCAATCATCAAACTAGTGCAACTATACGAACTTGTGAGTGCAATCGAGATATTACTGGTGCTATCCAAGGAGTTAATAACAAAACTAGGGTCCTAATATGAGTTTTCATCAACCAGTTTCTAGAGAATGAGTGTTTTTATTGATACGATTGATTGTGATTCCCCGTTGATACCGTAATAAGTATTTTAGATTTAGATTAGGGATAAAATTAATAAGGTAAAATAAGATTAATGCTTAAATTATCTAACAAAAATTGTTTAAGGATTATAATGTTCATTATATAAGTTTAGTGGTTAAATCATTTTCAAATCTAAAGTTTAGGGACTAAAACATATTTTACCATTTAAAATTAGATTATTATACTTTAATAAAAATATGACATAAACATCCAAAAATACACTTAATGGACCAATTCTTACTTTCATCGACACGTTAATAAGAAAATATATATTTTTCTACAAATTTATTTGTATGTAATGAAAGGACTTTTTTTATATACATCATTTTCATTAAAATGGTGTAATGAGCAAGGAATACTAGTAATAGTAGTAATTTTTTTTTTGAACGGATAAAAACACAGACACTCTAAACTAAACCTAATTTGACACCATTTTGTTTATTACGAGACTTGAACTTAATCTTATAGAACACCAAAAACACTATATATCGTTTGACTATAAGCCCTTTGGTAGTACTAGTACTAAGTACTAGCTAATAATCGATTTTATTATTTAGTTCTTGTTTTTATATTAATTGGTAAAAGTTAAATAGTACTAATTAGATTAAATGTCCGTGTGATACATGAATCGGTTTAAAAAATAATAAACATTAATAAAAAAATATTATATAATTATAAAACACGAATGAAATAAAAATTTTAAAAAATGATGACAAGCAGCATCAACACTTAGACCACGGTGGAAACATCGACACAAGGTGGGTATTAAGATACGAATAGACGTGATTGTATTACTTATACAAGTCATCGATCATAATTGTTACAATTAAGTGTAGTAAGGTTAAGCGTTTATTGGCTATAATTAAAAAAATGAAAATGATTATAAAATATTTTAGAATAATAAAACTAAGAATTTGGTTAAATATGATATTTTAAAATATAATAATGGGTAAATATGATATTTGTAAATTAAGATAGGTAAAATACAATATTTTGGGGTTTAAGAGAGCGTATATGAAATTATCTTTAATAATTTTAATTTAAATTAAAATTAAAATTAAATCTAATTTTGACGAAGAAAAGTCAAAATTGGATTTTAATTTTTGTTAAAATAGATGGTTAAGATTTAATAATTAAAGTTTTCATTTAAATTCAATAGCTAGGATTATCTAATAAATTTTATTTAAGTTAGCCTGTTATTTATATTAGAAAATTATGTCAAACTTTAATAACATCGTTTAATGGATTTACCAGCTAATCGACACTACATATATTATTATGGAGTATTTATTTATTATTATTACTAGAATAAATGTCTTTATGACACACGGATTGGTTTAAAAAAAATGTTAAACATTAATAAAAAATATTAAATCGTTATAAAACAAGAAATAATTGAGAGTTTAAACAAATAGCGATAGACAGCGGTAAAAGCGTCGACGCGATTAGGTCAAATATTTATTGGTTATAATTAAAAAATAGTTTAAAATGATAAAACTAAGAATTTGGTTAAATATAGTATTCTGAAATGTTATAAAGAGTAAATATGATATTTATAAATTATGATGGACAAATACAATAATTTAAAGTTTAAGAATGAAGTAAATGAAATTATCTATAATAACTTTAATTCATTTATAGAACTTTGACTTGTAAAAATCAAAATCAAACTGATTTTTCAATTTGAATTAGTAGTTGAGATTTAATTTTACTAAAACGAATGACTAAGATTGTATAATAGATATTATCCAAAATAGTCTTTTATTTATATTTAGAGAAGTTCCAAGTTTGTGCACGTGCTATATTTTCTTTTAAATAAAACATATTCATAAATAATCATTTATTTTGTGAGTACCTGATTCTTTAAAATATATGTAATAATCTTCTAATATAAATAAAAACTAACATGAAAAAAAAAAGTTAAACAATCTTAACCATTAATTTAGATAAAAAAAATTCAATTATCATATCTCAACAATACATTTTGCTAAAAACTGAAATATAATTGACTTTTTTTTTTATCAAAATCAAAACTCAATTTTGACTTTACATCAAGATAATAATCAAATTCATTCAAGTCTAATATAAGATAAAATAGAAGGTGAAAAATTAAAATTTAATATGCTTATTTAAAAGCTCATGATATTTTTTATCTTTACTATCACTCGCCTAAAAGAAAGGTTTCACTGAAGTAACTTGATTGAAGAGTCCTAAAAGCAAGGTGTTTAGTCACTCTCCTTTTGCTAACTGAACACCAACCCCATCTAGCATTCGAAGCAGACCAAGTTAAGCCAACATGCATACTAACTCACTATCCAGCAAACCAGCAAAGCCCCTCTAGTCCTTTACTCACGTTTTATGGATTGACGGAGTATGTTAGGCATGAAGGCGTCTCGCAGTCCTTCATGACACCAAAGTTGGATTAGATTTTGAAATTTTTGCACTGTGAAGAATTTCTTGGGGTTTATTGTTGAAACCATTAAATGGTTTTTGTTAAACTATATTTAAATATTACAAAAAAAATTAATATTCATCAAATTAATTAAAGAATTCTAACATTTCATATTTCATTTAGTTAAAGTTAATATTATTCTTTAATTAGTTATCTGTTTATACTAAGGGTATTTAAAATATCCGAAACTGAAAAAACGAACCTAATAACTGACAAACTGTACCAAAATCTAGGTTAACCAAACCGAATATTTTAATTTTTTTTGTTTTGGTTAACCGAACCTAAAATTTTTTGGTTATTTTGTTCAGTTCAGTTACAGTTCATGATCTTAGAAATGAACGATTAACCGAAAAACCCAAAATTTAAAAAATTCAAATTTTATTTTTTACGTTTATCAATACTAACAAATTAATTAATATTTTACTCATAAGAAATTATTACCCAAAGTCAATATCTATATTTCACTTTTCAATATAAATATTAGTAAATATATGTTTAATTTAAGTTTACGAGTCAACTAGATTTATAAATCTCATCATTTACTATTTATTTATTTAGTTTCACTTTAACTTAGTCACATTTTTATTCAAAATATTTTATTATGTCATAACTAGTTGATACATAAATAACACAATTTGTAATGTTTTATAAATTTCTTATTTAAACCTTGTTCGAGTTGAGATATAAATATTAAATTTTGAAACATTCTGTTTTAGAAATATATTTAGTAGCTAAAAATGGTTAATTGGTTAACAGGAAAAACCGAACCGAAAAGCCAGTTAACCGGTTTTTTCGGTTTAGGTTTAGGTTCACAAAAGTTACGAACCGATACTTCGGTTAACCGGTTTTCGGTTAACCGTATGCTCAGTTAACCACCCAGGAACACCCCTAGTTTACACTAGCATTTAAACTAGTATATGTACAAAAAGTATATGGAAGCAACAATAACTTCAAGGTACGTGACTGGATTTTATAACCATATAACTTAGAGAAGTGATATATCATTCTACTTTTTCATTCTTCTTATTCTTCTATTCATAAAATCAACACAAGTGTTAAAATGAATGGAAGCGGTGAGAAAAAAGAATTAGTTAACTCCACATGTCATTTTATGGTAACTAGGAGATGAAGTAGAAGGATATATCATTTTTCATCTTTTCAATGAATCTTAAAAAGATATATTTTGTGGCATAGTAAAACAACTTAACTAATTAATTGATTCAAAAAATACCGAAGAACGTGAGATAGAAAACTCGAAAGAAATTCAATCTTTAATTTATAAAGACTGTTATTACAAACGTTTTAACCTAATATCTATAGGAAACTAAAAGAGTAAAAGGAACCATAATCAAACTAAATCATTTTCAAATGGAAAGTGGATAAAATATTATCTGAATGATGATTTTGTCATCTAGCAAATTCGTATACAGTATCAATAATTACATACTGTTATACACACAAACATATTTAATTTTTTAAATTCGAACACGTGTTAATAATGGATGCATGAAATTTAAATTAGAGAAAATAGTAACATGTGTTGCTAACAATAAAAACTTCGATCTTGTTAACGGTACGTTCATGTACTCATTTAAATATTTTAAAGTGGCTCTTTGTACTTTTCAATACAATATAATTCATGTACACAGTGATGAATATTATTGAATATATTTAAAGTTTACAAATTATTATTTTAGTGATTCTTTATTAAATTGTTCTCTATTGAGTTAAGAAACTCAAGGTGATTAGTTTCATATAATCGTATAAATAAGTGATTTTTTAAGCACAGGGGCGAAACTTGTCATTAGTTGCATAGTTTAGGGGCAAAATCTAAAATTCTCTCTGAAAAGTAAAAAATTATTGTCAAGAATGGGATTCGAACCCATGCCCTTTCGGACCAGTACCTGAAACTGGCGCCTTAGACCAACTCGGCCATCTTGACTTTTGTTTTATACTTCCTTATAAGCCTATTAATACATTATTCCTTATAAGCCTATTAATACACATACAGAGATTAGAGACCATAATACTCGGGCTATATCTGGTGGGCCAATCAGCCCAGTAATATGATGGGGAATCGGGGATAGTTCTTACAGCCCGTTAACGAGAGCCATTTTACTTCCTCATCCACCGCTTCACCGCCGGCGAGTGTTTCTCGGAAGAAAGACATGGCGTTGTTAATGGAGAAAGGTGCAGAACCTCAAACAGAGAGTGAATTAGCAGACCTTGATGCTATTTCTGCTCTCAAGGAATCCACTGCTCTTGAACTCAAAGTAATTTGTCTCCTTCTACTTATATAAACGCAACAATATGAGCTCTAATGCGTCATTTTGTTTCTTATTATAATCGTTTTTGGACTTGATTGTCGACCAATTGTATGTTCTGGATTAATTTAGAGTTGTGATCGGGAAAAAAAGATAGCTGTAATTCAAACTAATTACTTCATCTGATCATAGCTGTCGTCTAGGTTTTGATATTTTTTTCGTTCCTGAAAGATAAATCTGTTGTACTTTAATTTTTTGGTTTAATATACGGAGTAATCGTGTTAACATTTTCATTCTTAAGCAAAATAGTTCTGATCAATTTTGAAGCAAGAATAGGTGTCATTGGAGCCAAAACTTTGCTGTTAGACCTCCAGTGTAGATTCAATGTTACCAACAGCACTATTTAGTTTCTACTATGGTGGTTAACTGAGTGATTATTGAAATAATTGTCCTGTTTTCATTGATCTTAAAGTCTTACTGGAGAGAAAGGATACTCTCTGTCATCCAAGTAAGTCAAACGAATTACTTTATGAGGTCAGATTCATTGTTTACATTTTCAGTTTCTCATCCCCAAAAAATTGTACTGTAATGTCTTTTGATGAGGTGGTATTATCTTGAATGGAAGAAAACTGTACTTTATCAGGTTGTTTTAATTTATGCGAAAAGTGTTGAAATCAGATATGCTTACTACTTTCATCTATTTCAATCGATATTCTGGGATATTGGGTATACAAGGAACTTCGACATAATCATAGTTCATAATAAAGTATGAATATTAAAGGGGATATGTGAAATAATCATGCAGCTTATCTATGTCACAATGTAATGTTATTTGCTGATTAATCATGGCATGTGATAGCACGTGAGATTAGTTGTTTTGGGGGGAAAGTTAGTTGATTGTAATCGGGTGGGTGTTAGTCTATGGTAAGGAGTGGCTACTACACATTCTATCTGTTGGGATTCATTTAGAATTATGAATATATATAATCACTTCCCTTAATTCCGTGTACCCTGTTCTTCCCTATTCATACAATCTTCATGATCTGTTCTACTTAGATCACCTAGTTGTTTGATTCATAACTGTCGTTAGATTACTAACCTCAGTTGTGGAAGCTGCATCACTTGATACTCGCAAGGATTATGAAACTTCCTAACAATTAATGTCCAAAAACGATAACTTAGAATGAACCTATGTGAACATAAGATAAATATCAAAAAAATATATGAAAAATGAAACTAGGCTTCTTTTGTGTCAAATTAGAGTATCTCCAACTGAGCTTGAGCATATATTTAGATATAAAGATGTACCATCTACCATGTTACTTGGACAGATACAACCAACATCAAATGCATGATTACACACACATAGACACATACATTGAACCTCGAATACAAAGACCCCACAAAGTGATATATGGTTTTGGGCATTACAACACCAGATGATTTTAAAAAAATATATATTTTTTAATGACAAACACATACACACACCTAATCTACACCTATGTTCATGACGGGACTTGAACCCTCAACCTCATTGAGGAAGGAACACCTTAATCACCCTTGATACCACTAGGCCAAAGGCCCTTTGTAGACGATTTTAAAAGATGTCTACTCAAGACTATCTTTTCAAACGTCTACAAGATGTGGAGCTTTGTTGCACCATGTGTTGCAAATCACTTTAGGTGGTTAAGAAAAGAACAAAGTTACAGACTTGTGTACTTGAACCGAATTGTATTTTTCTTCTACCTTTGGTATTAGTTTTAATGGCTTACATTGGTCTGCATTGGGAATGTAGGAAGAAGGTAACAAGTATGTCAAGATGGGGAAGAAGCATTTTTCAGAGGCTATCAATTGCTATACACGGGCCATAAATCAGGAAGCCTTAAGTGACTCAGAGACTTCAATACTTTTTTCTAATAGAGCACATGTAAATTTACTCCTTGGAAACTATGGGCGTGCCCTTTCAGATTCTGAGGAAGCCGTAAAGCTGTCCCCAACAAATGTTAAGGTTTTTATTTGTGTGAAATATTTTGTTAACTCAATCTTGCGTGCTTTCTTCTCAAATTGTTGTTAATGTGTGCATATGTGTGTGTTGAATTCCTAGGCTTTTTATAGAGCAGCAAAAGCATCATTATCTCTTAATAAGTTGGTTCAAGCAAAGGCCTTTTGTGAAAAAGGACTTGATCAGAACCAAGATAATGAAGATTTAAAGAAACTACGAAACCAAATTGATTCAAAAATATCAGAACATAAGCATCGTGAAGATCAAGTTTCCAAAGCCCTGTCATATGCGAAGGTATTGCATCTTGCTGGCAAGATGGGAGGATTGGGTGGATTGGACAAAGGGTTTGGGTTGACGTGGATCAGGTCGGGTTGACATGGAAACATTGTTTTTCTTTTTGTACTCTCATACATATTATAATGCATTAAATACGATTGCTAAACAATACTGTTACAAGTGGATATTACATCTTTTGATAAATGATTCAGGATTCATATGCATAAAAGATAAATTCCAAGTGACTTCCAACCCCTTTGGCCTGTTTGATAAATAATTCAATCTGGCCTTTTTTTTAATTGGAATTGCCATCTCCAAAAAACATCAGCTTAATGTTTCTTAAGGCTTTCTAATCTTGAATTTATGCAGGACCTAGTGTCAGCTATTGAAGGCAGAGGATTAAAGATCGGGAAGGCTATGTTTCAAGAATTAACTGGATTGAAAAAGCCAATATTAGATAAAGATCATATACTTCACTGGCCTGTTCTTCTTCTTTATGCAGAGGTTATGTCTAGTGACTTCATCGAGGATTTCTGTGAGACTGATATGTTTTCAGCTCATCTTGACTTGATATCCTTTCTTGCTCGGTTCTTAGATCAAGCAATCTAATACAACAGAAAATGACAGGTTCAGATCAACAGTAAAAAAACATTTAGGTACAATGACCTAATAATAAGTTCAATTAGATGCTATAGAAAAAGAATACATGTGAAAGAACACTATTATCGTTGTGTGGATGTTTATTTTGGGGAAAGACTAGTTGTATTTGCAGTGGCATTGTGAATCCTTAGCTTCAAAACATGTTTTCAGACAGTGCTGCACCATTGCCATGGGATAAAGAAAATTCTTACACTCGCGATTCTATTGAGTTGTACTACGAGGTTAGATGTTGTGATCTATGTTTTCTTATAATCTGATTTTTATCTTATGATTCTTCTTAACCTTTTGTGTCGATCTTTGTTTCACCAGGCGGGATCAGGGGTTTGTTTGTCGAAGAAAGAAATTATTAGCAATTTCTTACAGGGGACAGTTGCTTCCCATCTTGAAACTTTTGGTGATGATGATGCAGTTAAATCTTTCAATAATGGAGGCACTTCTGGTGGTATGTTTATTTTCTTTATCTTACTTCTCTATGTTCTTAAAGAGGAGAATGTAAAGAAAAAGAATCGCAACTGGAGGTGGCAAGTTTGGGGCATTTGTGTAACAATGGGTGAATTTAGGCTGTATTTTATCTTCAATGGGTTAAACGGGTAAACTTTTAAAACTTATCTAAAATGGAAACGGGTCAAATAAGTCAACTAAGTCAAAAGTCACCCAAAGTTCTTTTTTTAAATGCTTAAAACCTCCTAAATCGTGTTATCTAATAAAAAGATTAGTATTGTAACCATGTAGTTTTTATAAGTTTATTTGGTACAATTATTATTTTAAAATTTTGAAAATATGGTCAAAAAAGTTACTTGTTATGGCCTAAACCCATTACCCACCCTGCTGGTTTTGCCGTCTCTAATTACAATTGTTTTCATTTGGATTTTTGTGTGGAAAAAAAAAAGCATTTTCAGCACAAAGTGCCCAATTACACCTTGTAAAGGAGTCTTTCACATGTTTTATAATATTGAATGTTTGCTCTCCTGTTCTAATTTTCTTTTGTTGTAATGACTTTAGGAGACGCTCATTCCAAATGGGTGAAAGTGAACGAAAGAAGAACCCTTCACGCAGTTCTCAAAGAACCGAATTTCCTTATCCCTGGAATCCCTGGTTTGTAACCATAAAAAGCCACATCTTTTTGTGCACTTTCCCATATAAAACCCATATATCTTGTTATTTTCATGCTCACTTTTGATTCTTCTTTGTGAGTGCAGTGTTTTTTGTTGTTTCAACGAGATCCAGTTTCTATAAAGACTTCAAATCTGGGAATTGGTCCCTTCCATCCTGAACCAAGTTACATCTGATTGATAGCCTGTTACCTACTACTCTCTGGTGAGATCAAGATTGCCGATTATACTGTATTGCATGTACATTAATATCGATTACATGGACTCCAGGAAGATCTGGGTGTGAAGTAGTTTTGATCAATGACAATGCTCGTGTTAAACCATACATTAGATGAAGATATTGCCAAATTTGACACTCACTCAAAAGTTCCTCATTATGACAAAAACGCGCTTTTTCTGATATTTAGTTGATTTATTTCCCACCTTAATGATAGAGAAATTACTTAGATCGGTTAAAATATGATATGCATATGTGCATCTTGACATCTGGTAACCAACCCAGTAATGAGACCCAGCTTAAGAACTATGGTTTCAAATATAAATTCCATATTCCAATGTTTTAGGCTACTCCTCGTTTTAGGTAAGAGTAAATTACATATTTTGTTCATTGATTTATATAAAATTGCAGTTTTGGTTATTAAGGTTTTGATATTACACTGATCCCAATTTTGAAAAGTAGTTTTAGATTTGGTCCCTAGTTGTGTTAAGTCTTTTGAAATTACTATTGTAGCCTTCGAATATGCTTCATAGTTATCCCTTGTTAATTAGTTATTAATACAACCAACTAGAATTAAGTAAATAAACCAACTAGAATAAGTAATCTTTCTCTCCTCAAATCTCACCTTTATGAATCTAAACACACACAACAAAATTTCTCTCTCCATGCGACTCTCACTAACGGCCACTATATCGCCGGCAACAATGCTCTTGTCAGTTAAGTCTTTTAAAATGACTATTGTACCCTTTAAATATGTTTCATATGTGTGTTACTATACGAGATGTGATTGATTTAGCTTTTCAAGTCAGCTTCTAAATGGTTCAGTCATTTTCTAGTATTCAAATCGTTTCTAGATAGGTTCGATTTTTGGGTTTTTAATTGGTTTACAATCTGCATTGATGATTGGGGTGCACAATGACTTTCAAAGGTGAAATTTATGGTGGTTGTGTGGTAAAAGGGGGACGTCGGATATAGCAATGATGTTGGAGAGGGTGGTTTGGTGATTGTGGCAATTTAAGAAAAGGGGAAACAGAAACAATTTTGTGGTTTTCATTTTTCAAGACCGACTCTTTCAACCGCTTAGACATCCATTCCCTTCGCGTTTTGCTGGCTCTATCTATCCTCGCTCAAACACGTAGACAAAATTTGTAATTTACTGGTTAATTTATTCATAATACATTCTGAATGTTAACATCTGCCATATACAATTGTTTCGGCAAACCAAGTGTCATTTACTTCATACCTGTCAAATCAACCAGCAATTTATTAGTCGACCCACCCAGCTAGCTCTTGGTTTGGCCGGTTCATTGATTTTAGGTCGATCTAACACCCTGAACATAGAGTGCTAACCAGAGAAAAGCTTTACTAACTTCAAAAACAAGAGAAAATGGTCATGGGAACCAATAAAATCTACTTGTGCTTCATGCACAAACGATAGTACTCAGTTTTGATTATGTATACAATTATAATGTAGGGGAAAAAAGAACAATAAAAACAGACGCCATTGACCAAGAACTATGCAGAAATTTCTACAAGTTAACTACAACGGGAAACATGTTTGTGTCTATAATTACAGTATGTGGTGGATCCCTTAAACCTACATACAACCGAATGCAGCCATGGCAATGGTAACATTTCGGGTGAAGTGCCTAGTTAACAAACATATTGTACATGGTCAAACATACAAGAAAATAGTCAAAAGTGTTGAGTAAAAGGAAAAACCAAAGCAGCAGACCATGGAACCAAATCCAGCTAGCAGCATCAGTTAGGAGAGCTGGTGCAAGTTCCTGTAAGCAGAATTGTGATCCAATGCCCCACTCAAAAACAAAATTTTCAGATAGAATATTTCTATTGTGATATTCCTTCTTTTTTGTCTAATAAAGACTCGTCAAAAAACACGTCTATTCTTGTGTTTTGACGAGGCTTTGACAATTCCCAGAAATCAAAAATTTTGGACAAGTTACTAAAAAGGTTTTCATTTGCATTCAAACTCAGATTTGTCCAAAATCATTCATTCTTGCTATCTAAATTTTATTTAATTTTTAAGATTTTTGCAAGTAAAAGCCAAAAACAGTGGTTCAAAAGCTGATTACTCTAAGATTAAAGATCTAAAACTTATGCATGACTAATGTTAATTGTATCAAATTTTATGAGCGAAGGTTGCATACCTATATGTGAAATATTATCATTGTGTTGCAACATTCTAAAGTGTAAGCCTGACACTGCAATACAAACAAATAGACATTAAGCCATCAACCAATAGTAATCCGAGAAATGCAATGTCTAACTAGGCACATATATATATACAAAAATCTCTTAATTATATTATCTAAGTAATGATCAATAAGGGGGGAAAAGATTACAGTGGACCCTAATAACATTAATGGTTGCTAGTGGGTAAAAAGAGGTAATCTTGGTTTGAAATAATCAAAAGGAAATGTTGCATTGGATCAGGACATGCTAAAAACATAAATTGTTACAGTTAATTTGGGGCAGTGGATTAACATTTGATCAGCTAGAAGCATGATTAAAAATTAAATAAAGAAAAAGTTTGATGATGGCTCGCTTGTATTTCAATCTCTGAGAACGTACTTTGAAATCAGACTAGAAACAATCTGAGAACGTACCTTTTGATTTTTTAATAAGCATAAAACATCATATTAACATTTCAGAAAATACACAATAATTAAACCTCAAATTTAACGTTAAAAAAGATCCATTTTGAGTAAAAATTTAGAGGTGCCTTCTAGTATCAAGTATATTACCATGTAATAATGGTCAAGATGCAAAAACTTAATCAACGGTTAGCCAGGGATTTCATGTAATCTAACTTTCAACTTCTAATGAAGGAAGTGATATTCAAATGCCAAGAATAAAGTGGTTAAAAATGTGTGAACTGAAGTGGTCTTTCACAAAACATAGAAGCAGCTAACCAAGAAATAACCTGTACTATTATTCTACATCGATCATCTGTGCTTCAAGAAAGTGATCAGGTCTGGTAAAATCCGTATGATGAGCACCATTAAATTGAAGGATTCTAAGCTTGCCCTCCTGCAAAGACACAGAATTATGCATGTGATGCAATGCTGTTTAAACTAAAAACTGAAGAAAATAAAAATGTTGAAGCAATAAGAACTTTATGCGAGGGTCAAAGGGGTTGGGTCCACTGCCAATACTGGTTTTTTCCCTCATCTTTTGTAAGTGATAATATAATTTTTTTTAAATAAAACCATGTAATTGTAAGCATTTCAAAACACGTAAGGCAACTTTCAACCCTTCTTGTATTTTGTAAGTAATAATATAATTTATTTTAAATAAAATCATGTAGCACATTGTAAGCATTTGAAAATATGTTAGGCAACTCAACCCATTTCATGTTTAGCAAATTTTCTAAATTGGCACGTTACCAATAAAAGAAAACAACCTGAATTGACTGGTTACTATATTGGGGGCTGAAATTGAAACAATTAGAAATTATGAAGGTAAAGAAGCCTTTGTTTCATAGTGGTGTACAGACCTTTGTCCCATAGACAATACCTCCACCAGAGAAAGGGTGGAAGCAAGCTACATTCACCTCGTCTTCTGCACTAGGAAGCACACTCACTAGTTCCATATCTGCAACTCTATATACCTGAAATTTTTTATATTCAAAGTCTGACTTCATCAGAAGAATGTGAAGTAAAAGATCTCATGATAAACTTGAAATAACAACTTAATTTCAAACCCAAGCGTTTTGACAAAGACATACACAAGCAGTATCCCCAAACTGTGTAAACTGGTAGAACTAGAGAGTTGTGCAATATCTTTCTTATTTTTGAATGAACAAATGGAGGAAATATAATTTGATAATTGGATAATCAAGTGAATATTTACCTCCAAAACTGTATAAACTGATAAAGAAGTATCCCCATTGATGTCAATGCTCTTGAGAAGAGAACTATGGCGTCGACCATAAGCCAGCAGTATGTGCTCAGAAGTAGGTGAAAACTGCAGGAAACAGAAGATAGGTAGGATATCATGAGGACGCCTTCATACCACAACAAATTGTGTGAAGTTTTAGGCTTTTAGCATTCATATACTATATGTGTTGACTACTAAACGACATAATGTGCAAATGAGAAGGAAAAAAATGTACAAGCAAAAGCAAATTTCATTTAAAGAATTAAAATTTAGATTGGATTAACTGACCCCACAGTCGGACTAGAACTAAATCGATTGATTCTGTAAACATACCATCTTTAATATATATTAAAAAGAAGGGTTATAATGTCATCATTCTGTTTTTAGAACTTTTCCACCAATCATCCCCTTTTATTTTCTAAAATGCCTTAAGAATTAATTGTTTCCTCAAATGACATTTTTTAGGTGTTTAGTGTGTTAAAACTTAAATATCTTAACAAAAACATTTATTTAGATCATTTAGTAGATACATCTACCCATTATTCTATTTTTAGAATTTTTTTTCACCAATCATCCCCCTTTATTTCCTTAAATGCCTTAAGAATTAATTGTTTCCTCAAACGCCATTTGTTAGGTGATTTAGTTTGTTAACACTTAAATATCTTACAAAAACATTTATTCAAATCATTTACCGAATACATCTACCTATTTTCGTGGTTATTTATGTACACACATATACCAATCAGATTAAATTAAATAATTCAAATTTAATTATAAAGAGGTTCTACAAAAATTTTGATGATAATGTTATGTATGAATTTCTAATTTTTAATAGATTTACCCCCTTTTTAAGAGTTTTTATATCTCTATGTATGCTTTACAATTGTTTTACTTTAACCATCCCCGTGTTTATACATGGAATGTTAAGCTAGTACAGTATGAAAAGAAATGAAATTGAACCCTTGACCCACAAGGCCACAACAACAACAGCAGTACCCAATCTAGCCTCAGCGGGGTATGGGAGAGGTAACATGTAGACACTCATACCTCCACCCATAGGTAGAGAGATTGTTTCACGAGAGACCTCCGACAACTAAAGAGAACGAAAAATAAAATAAAAAGAAACAAAAAATAAAAAGAAACAAAAATAAAAGGAAAAACAATAAAAAATAAAAGAAATAACAATAGCAATAAAAATAAATTAAATTGATGCAAAAAAACCATGTATAAATTAATAAAGATATATATATATATATATA
>JAUEJL010049174.1:0-20743 GCA_032274825.1 Drosophyllum lusitanicum
TCATGCATGTCATTTATAGATTTTAAAATAATAACTAATTGCTCATTTCATTGATAGTGGGATGTTGGTAGTTACAATAGTGAAAGGCTCGTATAAGAAAGAACAAGTATTTAAGTGGGAAGGGGTTGTGTGTTGAGTGTTATAAGGTTATTTGTCTTTACCTTATAGATTATCTTTATCTCTTTTCATTTAAGATTCTTTCATTATATTTCTTGCTTAGAAGTCGTAACCTTATGTTACTCTGAGTTCGGCATTAATTGTTGAGGTTGCGGTTGGAAAAACCATCTTGATATGGAAAATTTTGATGATTGTTTGATAGAGCTTGATGGTAAAAACTTCCCAGCGACGCTGGTTCCTATGGGTATAAAAGGATTTCATGTAGTGATAGGAATGGAGTAGATTTTTTTAATGTAGCTAAGATTGTGTGTTCTAGAAAAATCGTACATGTACCTTTTTCTTCCATTGGTTATGCTATTGCTTATGAAGAAAGGTATCCGAAATCCAACATTACTCTGTGTGACGAAGGCACGCAAGTGCCTAGCTAAAGGTTATCTAGCATTCTTGGCTTGTGTCATGTCTTCCGAGAAAAAGACATTTGAATTGCAAGATGTGGAAGTGGTGAGTGAATATCCGGATGTATTCTCTAAGGAATTTTTCCGAAGTACCACTAACATGTCAAGTTGAATTCCATATTGATCTTGTTCCTAATGCAGCACCAATTGCTAAAGCACCCTATCGTTTGGCTCCATCAGCGATGAAAGAAATGATAACTCAACTACAAGAGCTCCTTGATAAGGGTTTCATTCGACCGAGTTCTTCACCTTGGGGAGAACCTGTATTGTTTGTGAAAAACAGGATGAGAATATGCGTATGTGCATTGATTATCGGGAGTGGAACAAAATTGATGTCAAGAACAAGTATGCAATTCCAAGGATAGATGATATTTCATCAAGTGAAGGTAAGAGAAGATATTTCAAAGATAGCTTTCAAGACTCGTTACAGTCATTATGAATTTTCGGTAATGCCTTTTGGGTTGACATATGCTCCCGCTATCTACATGGTTTTGATGAACCGAGTTTGTTGTTCCTTCTTATACATTCCGGTGTATTCACGTAGTGAGAAAGATCATCGTCAACATCTACATGAGGTTGAGGTTCTTGTTACTCTCTGTGTGAAGAAACTCTTTGCCAGGTTTTTGAAATGTGATTTCTAGCTACGGGAGCTCCAATTCTTAGGTCACGTGATCGGTCAAGATGGGTTGAAGCTTGATCCGGGAAAGATTGAAGCGATTGAGAAGTGAGAGTCGCTTAAGACTCCGATTGAAATCCATAGTTTCTTGGGTTTGGCTGGTTACTACCATAGATTTATTAAAGACTTTTCAAAGCTACCCACACCTATGACTCGATTAAAAAAAAGACAACCATTTGCATGGACCGAGAAATAACAAAAGGCGTTTCAAAACTTAGAGAAGTGTTTATGTGAAGCCCCTGTTCTCTCGTTGCCCCAAGGGAAATGAAGATTTTGTTGTGTATAGCGATGCATTTTGTTGATTTCATATACATATCCTGTTGCCTATTCCTTTTCCAGTTCCTCATGAGCAAACTATGAATTTATGTTTTGTTGATTTTAGTGTTTCTTAACACACGAACAATACATAAATGACTGAGGTTTCAAATGTTTATTAGGTATATGTGGTTGCGTCGGGAAACAAGTGTGACGGAAAACCAATTCAGATTTATTCTAGGACGGTCTTTTATAGACGCAGTTCACCATATTAGAAGCCTTATGGGAAAGCATATGTAACGATCATATTATTATATTGTAGTTCTATCTAATGTATGGTAGGATCATTTTAAAGCTGAAATATAATTAAGATGAGTATTTTACGAGTATTTCAGTACTTGTGTTGCTTAGAAACAAAAATTAGAATTTTACGAAGTGCCAATCGCGCCGCGATGAGGGGAAGATTGCGATGCGATGATGAATGTCAAGTGGGACCCGGTGGAAGACATTTGTGTGCGACAAAGGGGCGGAAAGCCGATCTTGTACATCTATATTATAATACAATCGCGCCGCAATCTCCAGCATTTCATCCTCTATAAATAGAAATTTGCTATTCATCCGAATGTTACAACTTATAATTAAACTCTTTCATGGCTATATTAAGGTGTTTTTTAGTGTACGCTAAGGGCGGTGGATCATTTGAAGGTGCTAGGAATCTCTCGGAAAGAGTATTTGAGGCTTTAACGCGTGAGGTGATCGTTGTGAGCTATAACTTGACTCTTGTATCAACTCCGTATTTTTAGAAGGTAAATAATAATATCCTTATGATTAGAATTCAGTCTTACATCATAGATTTTGAATATCTGTTATTAAGAATCTAAAACGAAGGTTTTCGGTAGATTAGATGTTATATCGGATCATACGAATCTAAAGTTGTTGTATACACGATTTGAACCTTAGGAACATATATCTAATCCAGTAGCTTTAATAGGCATATTTGCAATCTTGAAGATTAGAGATTTGGTGATTCATACGCATAGCCTAACGAATAAATATTTGGATAAATCATCTATTCTAGACCGAGGTGAATTCAATATTTCTCAAAATTGAGTACTATACAAAATGGATTTTTATAAATATGTCTATTTGTTATTATGAAACATACTTGTTTGGTATGTGAGACTTTGTCTCTAATTATGATATGATGTTATGATTGATATAATGATATGAGATTTGTTAATAGTCATGCATGTCATTTATAGATTTTAAAATAATAACTAATTGCTCATTTCATTGATAGTGGGATGTTGGTAGTTACAACAGTGAAAGGCTCGTATAAGAAAGAACAAGTCTTTAAGTGGGAAGGGGTTGTGTGTTGAGTGTTATAAGGTTATTTGTCCTTACCTTATAGACTATCTTTATCTCTTTTTATTTAAGATTCTTTCATTTAGATTTCTTGCTAAGAAGTCGTAACCTTATGTTACTCTGAGTTCCGCATTAATTGTTGAGGTTGCGGTTGGAAAAGCCATCGTGATATGGAAAATTTTGATGATTGTTTGATAGAGCTTAATGGTAAAAACTTCCATGCGACGCTGTTTCCTATGGGTATAAAAGGATTTCATGTAGTGATAGGAATGGACTGGTTTTTTTCATAGAGCTAAGATTGTGTGTTCTAGAAAAATCGTACATGTAACTTTTTCTTCTGGTGGTTATGCTATTGCTTATGAAGAAAGTTATCATGGAAGTCCGACATTACTCAGTGTGACAAAGGCACGCAAGTGCCTAGCTAAAGGTTATCCAGCATTCTTGGCTTGTGCCATGTCTTCTGCATAAAAGAAAGTTGAATTGCAAGATGTGGAAGTGGTGAGTGAATATCCGGATTTATTCTCCGAGGAATTTTCCCTAAGTACCACCGACATGTCAAGTTGAATTCCATATTGATCTTGTTCCGAGTGCAGCACCAATTGCTAAAGCATCCTATCGTTTTGCTCCATTAGAGATGAAGAAATGATAACTCAACTACAAGAGATCCTTGATAAGGGTTTCATTCGACCGGGTTCTTCACCTTAGGGAGAACCGGTATTGTTTGTGAGGAAAAAGGATGAGACTATGCGTATGTGCATTCATTATCAGGAGTGGAACAAAGTTGATGTCAAGAACAAGTATGTGATTCCAAGGATAGATGATATTTCATCAAGTGAAGGTAACAGAAGAAGATATTTCAAAGATAGCTTTCAAGACTCGTTACAGTTATTATGAATTTTTGGTAATGCCTTTTGAGTTGACATATGCTCCCGCTATCTACATGAATTTGATGAACCGAGTTTGTCGTTCCTTTTTAGATAAATCGGTTATTGAAGGGTTTTTTTTAACAATAAACATGACCTCCTTGTGTTATCCTCATTCAAACTCAACTAGGTTTGAACCAACACGAAGAGCAAACTGGTTAATCCTCACAAAGGCGGAACTTGAGGACTAACACACCCACTAAACCCGAGAGGGTTAGGATCTTTTAATCTCAATAATATAATGTGTGTGTATATATATATATATATCGACACATGTATGTACACAACAAGAATCAAGAACTAACTCTCGTATATTCATATAAAAGATAAGGATAAAAACATTGTACCTATCTATACCTTAGGTTGCTCAAGATATAGTCCACCCGGGATGAGACCAAACGAGACACGCTAGGAATGATTGCAAGCCACCACACGGACTCGTGTGTCTTCGAGATCAACCAAGAATCGTGCTCAGTTCTTGGTGGTTTACTCGGCCGAACTCCAAGGAGAGGAGGAGAGTTTATTCTAAACCTTTAGAATTGTATGTAATGTAACAACTTGTATCAATTAGTTTAATCTTCAACCTTGATCTCCTATTTATACTAATAGGAATTAGGTTGTTATAAAGAAACCAATAAACATTCTTAATATGGATTAAGCAAAACTTATTCACCAAGTTATGTATTATTATTAATAATAATAATAGAAAATGAAAATTAATATATATATATATATATATATAACCTAGCCGGTAATATATATATTATTATATTTTCTTTTTCAATTTCCTTTATTATTAATTAATAAACATTATTCAAAACAATTAATTTAAACTTAAATTATTAATCTTAATATAATTAATAAACAATATATATTTATTAACTAATAAATATATATATTTTTTTGTCTATTAATTAACTTGGTAATTTCTCCCCTTCGTAAGTTAAAATTAACCATAACTAAGATTTCTGATTTATAACTAACTAGTTATAAGTTCGTTCTCTTGAGTGTGGTTGCATTACTTCTCAGATTATAGACCCTCACAGTGTGACTCTCGAGTGCCTTATGACGTTGGACGTGACATCAGGGTTCGTTGACTATGCACACAAAACCAACATTTAAGGTACCTGCTGGGATTATCAAGAAAATTGAACCCTCCATCGAGACTTCTTTTGGGGATCCAAGCTTGGCGAAAAATAAATCAAGTGGGTAAAATGGTTGAAAGCAATTGCTAGTAAAAAGACGGGAGGGTTCGGAATTAGCAACATACATGCTCACAACCTAGCTTTGCTAGATAAATGGAAGTGGCGGCTTGCAACGGAGAGAATCCCTTTGGAACAAGGTTGTCATCGAAATTCATGGGTTGTGGACGGGCCTCAAAAACCAGGATCTTAACACACGAAAGAGGTAGGGGGTATGGAACAATATTGTTGCCAGTTGTGGAAAAATGGAATCTCTTGAAGTACCTCTCCAATCTTCTATAATCATGAAGGTTGGTACTGAGGGGAATACGAAATTCTGGTTAGACATTTGGGGTGGTGAAGGGGTGCGATTGTGTTCATTTTCATCGTCTATTTCACTTGGATTCAAACAAAGATTGCTTGACAAATGAGAGAAGCTAGAATATTATCCGGGAATAATTAGGCTTTTAACTGGAGTTGGAGAGTTCCCCCAAGAGGGAGAGCTGCAGATGAGGTACTAGCTTTATCAAAGATGGTGGAGGCAACCGTCCTTACAGCAAATAAGGAAGATAGTTGGAATTAGATTATGGACACGTCAAGAGTTTTCAACGTCATAAAGTTTTCCATGCTAACACAAAACAGGTTACTAAAGGAGTTGCCTTGTGACTCATGTTTTTGTTGGAATAACTTGGTGCCCAGAAAGATCGATATTTGCGTATGGAGGCTATCGCGAATCGGTTCCCATCAAAGGTTAACTTGGCAAAGAGAGGGGTGGCCATTACTGATCTATCATGCGGGTTATGTGGTCTGTTAGATGAAGACCTTAATCACTGCCTCACAAGCTGTCAATCTGTGATCGGAGTTTAGAAAAAGTTCTTTGCATGGTGGGGTCTCATTTTGCCAGGAAACCTATCATGCTTATCTGCACTTTCGCTAGAAGTTGGGCCTAAGAATTCTCCTATGGCTTTCAAGGTCTTCAAGGGGATTTGTTACGTCACTGTATGGAGCTTATAGATGGAGTTCAAGTAACGCCTTATTACATGCTAATACAGAGTAGAAGAAAATAACGTTATCTGTAAACTTAATTTATTTTTTAGCGTTAAAGTTGTTATCACAAAAAACGTTTTTCTCATGTTTTATTATGACAAAATTGAAGTTTTTTTGGTCAAATATACTCATCAAGTTTACAGAAGGTTTCTTATGTCCATTAATTTTTGATCAAATATACTCATCAAGTTTACAGAAGTTTTCTTATGTCCGTTAATGTTCACTAAACGTGTTATTACACTCATTAATTTTACAAAAACGTTTTATTTTACCCATTTTTATTCTAAATTTTTACACATACAAAACCTTTATTTAAACATTAATGGGTATATATATAAATATAAAAAAATTTTATCTGTCATAATAAAACATTAAGAAAACATTGTTTATTTTTAACAACTTTAACCTTTTGTATACCAAATCAATTAGTTTGTTACATTAATATGTTTTTCTCGGCGGAAACATTCTTAATCTAACCTTTGTGTTTTATGATTATTTTATTAATATAGTTAATTTTATATACTAATTTTTTTCTATTATAATTTCTATCAAATAATATTTGATATATATATACACACGTTTATGAACATCTCATTTGTTTCTATATAAACTTTATCGTAATACAAAACTTATTTTAAATGTATTTTTTATCATGATCAAAAAAATAATATATTTCGCAAGGTATAAAATAGGTTGTCTTTTACAATATTTCATTAAAGATTAGTTATTCATTATCTTGAGAAATAATCTTCTAATCTTCTAATCTAAATAAAAGCCTAATTTGATAATATTTATTAGACGATCTGAAACATTCATTTAAAAAAATGTTTAATCTTAACCATTCATTTATTTAAAATCAAAAAATCAATTTTGACTTTTTAGAGTCAAAATTAATAGAAATAGTTTTATATATGCCCTTATTAAATCATATAAAATCGTATTTGTCCACCTTAATTTACAAATATCATATTTACCCTTTATAATATTTCAAAATATCATAATTAACCAAATTCTTAGTTTTATCATTCTAAAATATTTTATAATCATTTTAAATTATTTTTTAATTATAACCAATAATGTTTAACTTTATTACCCTTAATTGTAACAATAATGATTGATGACTTATATAAAAAATACAATCACGACTCTTCTTATCATGATACCACGTTTCTGCCGTCAAGTCTGCCCTCCCACTCGCATCAATATTTTCACCGCTGGTTAGAGTGTTGACGTCGTACGTTGTCATTTTTTAAATTCCCATTTAATTCGCGTTTTATTATTATTTAATACGTTTTTATTAATATCTAATATTTATTATCGTTTAAACCAAACCCGTGTATCGCACGGGCATTTAGTCTAGTATCTTTTATACCATTTCTTATTTCACACGGAAGATGAACTTTTTTAAATTTAAATTTAAATTTTATGTTTTTAAATGAATAAATCAAAAATATACTTACGTTTTGAAATATAAATTATGGGATGTTACTCATCGTTAAACACTAACATATCTTGATTAAAGGCTTATATTATATGATAATTACTTTTTAATCTCTAAAATAATGTCTCTGTGTTTATATATTAGTTTTCATATTTTGCTAATCTTTTTCCGTGCTGCAACGCACGGGTTTTTAATAACTCCTTAGATAGTAACTAATAGGTTATTAATATACTAATATTGTAAATTGCAAATAGAACAAGAGAAGGGAACGAAGAGAAAGAAGTCTTATGCATTAGGTCATTTTTAATATATGATGTATATAATTGATAAGTATTCAAGTTCAAATATTTTATCTATAGTAATACCTATCTCCAATGAAACTTATCTAACCATATTTAGAAGACAGGGACATCTATACATATTTATCCATAACATTTCACTTAGATGTCCACTAAAAATATTATAACTCGTTAAAACCTTACTATGTAAAAATCTCAATGGAAAAAAAAGCCTAGTGAAGAAAAAAAAGTATATAATTAAATACTTCAATACTCTCACTACTACACACAGCACCTTTTGCGACGGCCATATCCGTCGCAAATCCGTAGCAAAATTTGCGACGGATAACGGCGGTCCCAAAAAGCTTCGTCGGAAAACCATGTTGTGACGGTTCAGATTTGCGTCGGTCGTTTTGCGTCGGATTTGCGTCCACCAAAAATTTGGTGACGTTTTTGCGATGGATATAATTTTGTGACGGTTTTGTGACGGATATTAGTTGCGACGGTTTTGTGACGGATATTACTTGCGACGGTTTTCTGACGGCTATTAGTTGCGACGGTTTTCTGACGGCAATTAGTTGCGACGGGTTATTTTTGCATCAGATTTGCGACGGTTTTGCGTAGGGTCTGACAGTTTGAACAAAATCTCTTCCGTCGCAAAAATGACAAAACCTTTTTCATTGATATTTTTTTTATGATTTCCATTTTTTTCCTGTTAAAACAAAGATGCAAATATCATAAACATACAAAATGACATAAATATTAAAAAGTCGTCCAAATCCTAACAAGCATAAGTCATTTAGTCGATAAGTTTTTCACAATAATCCAAAATAAACTAGTTCTTAAAGTTTTTCTAGCTCTTAACGTTTTTCTTGATATTTCGCGATTTGCGCAAACAACTCGGTCAACTTGCTATTTGTTTCATTTCGGTGGTCCTCGAATTGTTTGGCTAGTCTTTCCCTCTTTTCTCTTTCATTCTCTCTTTCTCTTTCCCTCTCTAATCTTTCTCTTTCTCTTTCTTGTTCATACGCGGCTCTTTCCCGTTCTCTTTCTTCTCTTTCGATCTCCTTTTCTTTTTCCATATCTTCGACCACCTTTGTCAATTTCTCGATCTATAAATTATAAATCTTGTATTAAACACATAAATATTAAATAAATACTCCAATACTCTTTATTAAACTAAACAAATAAAATATACAAATAAGAGTAATATATTAAATGTAACACCCCGTTTCCGGAGGTTACACATACGATACAAAACAGAGCAAAACTTTAAGAATTTAAATACCTCAACAACTCGTACTTTGCTCTCGATCTCTTTACCCTTCAATTCCTGTGTAAACCTGCCGCATGGAAAGAAAATGCGGCTGAGCCAAATGCCCAGTGCGCGGATACAAAACAAACAAAACTAATACAAACAAGACATATCGAATACTAAGACTAGCAATAAATAACAACTAATATAAAACAGAACCATAACTACGGAATCAATGGGGTATGAACAATCCGAGCTCAATGATACCGACACTTGTATAATGATGTGAAAAGAACTAAATTCCTATTCTAATTTCGACATGAAAAGAGAGTTTTGGGACTAACCAACATACAATGTTTTGAAAATACCAGGGTTGTAAAAATCGGCCTTGGCGGCCGATTAATCGATACTCGGCAGTCCGCCGAGTGAAAAATCACTTGATTGGTCAAAATAATGGGTGCCGGTCAAAATCGGTCTTGGCGGTCTCGGCGGTCAACGAAATTGTTTGACTTTTTTTTATAAAAAATATATCTAGGGTTTTAAATCATAATCGTCGCTACCACAGCCACAGCCCGATTTTTCTCTGCTCGTCTACTTTTTGCCCGACGTGTTCTCTGCTTGGCATTGCTCCGTCCGGCGATCTTCCACCTCCGGCGAACCTACCCCTACCACAGCCACAGCCCACAGATTTGTCTCTCTTTCCCTTGTTTCTTTTTTACTCTGCTCGACTGTCCTTTGTTCGATTTGTTTCTTTCTAATCCAAAATCATTTGTGAATCAACTTTATAGGTTGTGATTTGTGTTTCTTTCTGATTATGTATCTTTCTGATTGTGTTTCTTTTTGAGTTTCTTGACTTGGTAATGGACTAATGGTTGTTAGCTTTCCCTTGCTTCTTGACTTGTGGAGATGAAGAGTACAAGACAATATGGACTATTGAACTTATGGTTATATTTAAGTTTATTAAACTAATTATGAACTTATGGGTTCAACTTTCAAGCTTGTTAAACATTTTAGTTTTTTATGGTTATAGACTTATTTTGTTAGGATATTGCTAATAATTATTTTTTTAAATTTAAATTCTTTTATAATTTATCATCTCCGCCGAGAAACCGATTAATCGCCGCCAAGACCGATTAATCGCTTGGTGGCGATCGACCGCTGACATACCGCCGACCGATTTTTACAACACTGATTATGAGGAAACTATATGAAAATTTATAGAGTTTTTGTATAAAGTATATATTTATATTTAATTGATGTATTTAATTGTATATGTTTATAGTTTTTCTTTTATAACTTTAATATATAATAATTAGTATAAATATAATCATATATTTATAATCATCTTATTTTTATTTTTATTTTTATGTAAATTTTACTCTACTGTGACACAAAATTAAAAAAAAATTAGTTTTTTATTAGTAAAAAAGTATATTTCATAACCATTGAAAAAACTGAGTTGCTATCTTTGATTTTGTGTAAATCGAAATGTAATGACACTTAATCTTTTCTAAATAAAAATAAGATTTTCTTACTTGTCTTCTTTATAAAACTCTAAAGCAGTGAACATATTTATTGTAACAGCCCAAAACCCCGTAACATGATATTGTCCTCTTTGCCTCACTAGCTCACAGTTTTGTTTTTGGTATGAAACATTCCACCCAAAAGGCCTCATGCCAGGAGAGGTATCCACACCCTTATAAGACATGTTTCGTTTCCTTCTCCAACCGATGAGGGACTGATGTTACAAATTCTCCCCCCTTCAGACACAACGTCCTCGTTGTGCACATCGTTCCGGGCCCTGGCTCTAATATCATCTGTAATAGCTCAAACTCCGTAGCATGATATTGTCCACTTTACCCAATTGGCTCACGATTTTGTTTCTGGCATGGAACACTCCACCCAAAAGGCCTCATGCCCCACTGGCTCACGGTTTTATACACATGTTTCGTTTCCCTCTCTAACCGATGTGGGATGGATGTTACATTTATGGTTAATTTTTATGTTATGAATTACTACTAAATCAGTAATCATTTTCTATGAAGTATTTTTAATTTAGAGTATATGAGAATATATATTTACAACAGATTAGTGAGGTATAATACTTTTATGGGATAGTTTATGTTTGAGAATCCCTAAATCAATTATCTTTTTCGTTAACATAAACATACAACGTTAGACTCTCAATCTGTTTTTTTGATGTCAATAATTTTATAAGAAAATATTGATTAGACTGTGATGATTTTAATAAACACATTATTTCTAAGTGATTAACCGGATAGAGCTTTGCATTTCAAAAAAGAAGGTTATAAGTATAACATCCGAATTTTAAGACTATGTTATTATGAGCTAACGAGGTAATTTATGTATTCGTTATGATTTATAATTTGGATTTTATGTAATAACAATGAGAAGTTATAGTTAATTATATTTTAAAGTAATCCTTAAGATTTTGAAATTAAGAAGGATTAATTAATATTTTGATGTTTGACTCTCAGTTTTTTATATACTATGTTTTTTGTAATTATAATTTGATAAAAATAATTATGACTAACCGTGCATCACATGGGCATCTAACAAATGAAGATGTTGAGCACATAAATGATTACATGAACATCTTTTTGATCGAATTTATTTTTAAGAGAGTAATTTTGTTCCAACAAATAAAGAGACCGGACACATGAATGATTACATGGTATCAATGTAACACTATGAAGGTATTATATTTCAGTTCATATAATATATGTTAAGGTAAACTTTCATATCATTTTTAAGAATCATTGTATACACAAAATATACTTAATTCCCTCAAGCTTTTTATCTTTGTTACGATGATAGTAAGCTGCTTTTTATCTTTGTTACGATGATAGTAAGCTAACAAATAAAACTATGAATATAGTAAACAAAAGAAGTACTACTAAAAATATGAAAAATTGTCTTAACTCAATCTTGGAACATTCGATAAATATGTTGTTTTATTTGTTATTTTTTCTATGGATATGATTCTGTTTGTTTAAAAAAAATTATATTTTTATTCTTTATTACATGTTAACTATTTTAGATTTTTAAAGCTTACCTCGTGCATGCACGTGTCATTCAACTAGTAACATTTAAATCGTTGTGATGGCTTGTTTACAAAAGGTTTATTTTAATATATAACGATTATCTCTTATCTCTTATCTCTTATCACTTATCACTTAATATTAATAAAAAAACTATCATTCATTCATTATTATTTTGCGTCAAATATTTGTCGTCACTGGTGTAGTACATGTGCGCTTAGCTAGTTTATAATATCATGTATAAGAAACCAAAGAGACAAAGTATTTATTAAGGGCATTTAATTGAACATTTAATTTAAAATTTTGGGAATGAGAAGACCAGGTAGATGAGAATTTATTATGAGCCGGTATTTATCGGTGTTTAAATTAAACTACAAAAATATGGGATGGAATCATCTAGAGTTTGACCAAATGGAGCCGAGTTTGAGAGTAATCAAATTCACCTAAACTCGGCAAGTCACCCACCTTATCACGAGTGCTTACCGAGTACTCGGCCTTAGAATATAAGTTTTAATAACATTACCCGTTAAAAGATAAAACATAAAACGAATTAAGTAAAGGAATACCAAAACAACCCACCTAGTACAAAATTTTAAAACATTACACCACAGATCCTAGCATACCACATTAGCAGATGCAACAGTCTGATTCCATATACTTGCCTTCGCTGGTGACAATATTAGAAAGGTGAAGTATGCTGTCCATCTAATGATACCCAACCACAAAATATCCAAAATGTACTCCCAGATTTACAGAAACTTTCCATGATAACCTACTGATGCAACTTTAAAGATGCAAAATTGAAGAGTGGATTCCTTTATCAATCCTGAAGTAGAAAACATAACAGAGTTTATAAAGAGACTGAGACAATGTTGGTTGGATTCCTTTATCAATCCTGAAGTAGAAAACGTAACAGAGTTTATAAAGAGACTGAGACAATGTTGGTTTTGAAATCAATTTGAAGCGAGAAATCACGGCTTTTAAAATTCGGATTTAGAGATGAGATAATAGCAGTTAAGCGCAAAAAGAGCATTTCATGCCAACAGAAACTATTCACATACCAATATTCAAGATTCTATGGCGAATTAGCCAATTGGGGATCGTGGAACCGAAGGGAGAGCTTTGTCTTCCTTGTTGGAACTTTTCTTCCTCTTCTTCTCCGATGGAGGATCTTTTGCTTTCAGATCATGCGAGAACAACCTCAGTGAATCAGCCAAATGTTTGTTCCTGTGTGCTGAAACCAGATTATACAATTCCAGTGAACTAACTTCAAACGAAGCGTCCTATATAGATTTAAAAAAAGTTATTGAAGTCTTTTAGAGGGTTTGATAGACATACCAGCTAGAATGACATCATTCATATTCACAGACTTCCGATTAGCATGATGTGCAAACAGCTCAAGATCCTCCGCCAACTGCTCTGTGCTTTCAGAAACACTCGTTTTTAATCTTTCCAAGAAATAATCGAGACTAACAACACAATGTAGGTTCATGAAAAAGTAAAAGATTAAGAGGTTGACACAAGACTACCAAAAGGTCCAAGATTTTGTCATTCAAGCTATGCAGTCAATAGCGGTGGTATAGCGGTTAGTGGACGGTGGGAAATAGCGGAGGCGCTAGTAGCGCCGCTATTTGAGCGCTATTTTAATAGCGGTTCAAGGAAATCAACTGCTATTTGAATTGTGCACTTATTTTTTTTGGCAGATTGTACTTGTTTTGAGAAGCCCTTTGAGCCCATCTGCTTTATGTCCTAGACTCCAAGCCCAATATAATAGTAAACCTAGTTGTCGCGTTCTTTCCCTTCTTCTTGGACGACACCCGAATCAGACCAGCCTTCGTCTTCCTTCAACGTCAACAGATCGCACTCCACAGTCGACAAATCGACACTCCATAGTCGATTCCCATATTACTATTTACTATATTAGTGTACTAAATAAGTTTTATACAATGCTTTTAATTAATGTTTTATGATTTTAATTTTATATATATATATATGTGTGTGTGTGTGTGTGTATTCTACGTAATATTAAAAACCGCTATCCCAAATCAAGGACTTTGACCGCTATTTGATTTCCCACTGCAATAACTGCATAGCATTCAAGCCAACTATCTTTATCACAGTCACAGAGTTGCAAGAATAAATTTCATTGAGCTTTTGATATTTCAAAACTTTACTTGAAGATTTACAGGAGTAGCTGCAAAATATACACAATATGAAGCTTATCCTCCATGAAAATATCACATGCCGGGATATAAAAACCATATAAGCGTAAAAATGCTCATGTATCATTACTTTACCCAGGTTGTATATCTTTTACTTAATATTCAGTCATATGTCTAAACTGTCAAGAAAATAGAAAGATAAAATCCAGTTCAGGGATAAGATGAACACATATATTTTCATATACAGTCGTGCTATTGTGCATCTCTGGAAAGTAACTACACAATAACAAGGAAGAAACTGAAGAAATCATACAACGATGTAAACATACTAGCAACAACTATATCAACCAAGTGTTAACAGGCTATCAATGCACAGAGTAAAAGAATAAACCAACTTTGATCTAATCGTTGTTGCTTCAGAACAGAGAACTTGATAACTAGATCTTGTAGCAAGTTCAATGTCATCAATTGACAATGTGGACGTTTATGATGGCTTCTCCATGGTTAGTCCTTACGTTTGAAGCAGAAACGGAAGAGAAAAAAATTAAGCCCCTTGAAAGATAATTTGTGTGGTTTTAATGAAATCAACCAAAATTATGTTGTGTAACATAACATTCAACACATCATTCAAAAAACTGAAATACTTGCAATTTTGAAAAGGAGCCAACTAGAGTTCTTCATTGCTATTTCCTACAGACTGTAGTGTTTTCTTTTCTGAAATGTTAATTTCTTTGCTACTCTGGAACCAAGAACCCCAAAATTTAAGTATTACCATAAATAAAATAAAGTGGGCTACAATTTGATAGTTAATATTAGATCTAAGGCTTCAAACTCAAAGTGATATGCTTGTAACATCTATAACACACTTTTTTATATCTGATTAAGTTCCATGTTTATAGAGTTCAAACAAAGTACCAAATGTTTCTCAAAAGACAGCGTACAGCGGATTTCAGCTTTGAGATTTAATTCACATAGTTAAGATACGTACACATTAAGAAACACAGAGATTACAAAAATGAAAATCATGATGCACCAACAGCAGCAAAACCCTAGGTTTAATTATCTTATCTCAATCAGTATGAACGAATGTGCTTTGATTAAAAAAAAAGGAAAGAAGAGATCGTAATCAGTACCAGCGTACTTGAAGGCTAAATCGGATATGCAAACCATGACTGATTGAGAAATCTCCATGTTATTTTGCGTCGCTATATCGAACAAGAACATGAATCGGAATCAAATGGAATAAATTAAAAAAAAGGAAATACAGACCTTCAGATTCTGCGATGGAGATGGTGGAAAGCCGGAATCGATCTCTGAGATGACTACTGGCTTCCTCATCGTCCTCTTTCTCGCCATCGCTTCCATTGAAACAGTCTTCCGACATCATTGAATCCATTCAATTTTATATTGTGATTTTCCTAGGGATTTCAGGATTTGAGCACACACCTCTGTATCTCTTTGATTGTGGAGGAGACGAGTAGGGGATAAAATGACGGTTTCGCGCCAAAAATAAAACGTGGATGGATTCCACACAAAGAGAAAATAAGGAGGGGGAAGAAGGTGATTTTTTACGAAAATAATTTATTTGATTATGAAAAATAAATGTTTTATGGTGCATATGTGAAAAAATTAAATATTTTTGTGAAATTATCATCTTTCTTATAGAAAATGTGACACCTTGCACCCTAGTTACTTGTTTGTTTATCAAAATAGTAAGATAATAATTACTTGTGTCACCCACTTTTATGAAATATGTATGAAACCATCTTACCATATATGTCACCAATATCTAGCTACTCCCCATTGTCTTGAAGAGATAGGGGTGAAGAAGAAGAATAAAATGGAGGGAAGTGTGTTTTGCAAACGAAAATGAAAGACCAAGTTATGAAGGGACATTTCATTTATTGAAAAGTAGGAGAGAAATTGAGAAATTGAGAAAATGACCGAAATACCATCATCTGTAAGTCAGGTAAGCGCATTTAACATTAAAAAACAATGTCTATTTGCTTAGATGATGAACCACAATGACCACCCAATGTACTTTTGAAAGTTAGATGATTGAACGTAAAAGTTCCCAAGTGTGGGGACGAGTTATAGGAGTAAAAAACTACATGACCATATGGTGCAAGTTGAGGGGAGTGACTATTACTCCTTGTGTTAGGTAGGTTAAGTGTGTTAATGTATAGTGTATATATGTATATTTGTGTTGTATGGGCCTTGCCATTTGTAGTTTTAGCCTCGGTTCTAATAGTGACCCCTGGCCTTATTTTTGTAATCTTTATATTGTTTTGGAATATGAATGAGGAGATCAATTCACCATTCAACATGGTATCAGAGCTCCTTAATCTCTGATCATCTTTCCTATCCTACCTAACTTTCCTTTAATCTCTCTTCTTCCTCCATGTGCTTGTCATTGACAGTTTGCCCTGCTTCTTCCATTGCTGGCGATGACCCCTCCTCCTCCATCAATTTTCATAAAGCCTACACCATTACCAACATCAAAGCCCACATCCCTCTCATCCTCAATCTAGATCATCTAAATTATGATGCGTGGAGAGAGCTATTCACGACGCATTGCATCGGGTTCGATGTTCTGGAACATATTGATGATACATATATGTACATCCTTTGTGTAAAGAGGAAATTGAGTGAAGACACTTGTCACAACAATAAACAAAAACACATATCAACAACAAACAACAACAATAACAAAACTAAAAGCTTTTAGATAGGTTGAAATGCATATATGAAATAACAAAACTAGGTTGAAATGTATAACATATATCTTTACATATGATTATTTGTGTTTATATTTAGTAAAAGCAAACAAATTTTACTAAAATTTCCAAGATGTACGTGATACACACACCAAACAAACTTTTGAAACTAACAATGGCTTACAGCAGATAATCTTAAAATAACAAAAGCAAGATGGTATGTGGACGTAAAATGTGAGTCCATAAAATAGTTAGACAATGCATTAATTAATTAAGAGGAAGAAAATGCACCAATTACATCAACCACAGTTCCAACATCTCCACCAACAACTGCAGCAACTAGTTTTTTATCATGGTTTTTTAAAGCATCAACAATCGCAATAATCGCGACTACAAATGCATAATCTACATTAGGATTGATTGTCACCATGAATTTGTCCTTACAATACTTCGTATTCTCCGAAGGTTGAAATGCATGCATCTACAAGGACAAGAGATATTCATTAGCTTTGGTTTAAGCCTTAATATTAATGAACGTCTTAGAACCCTCTCGTGTTATACTTAAACATCACAAATCATATTCTTTCACAACTACGAAGGTGAGACCTATAAATGAACCTAATCTTGATTTAAAATAATGACTCCACTCTCGTATTTGTGAGAGAACACGACTATTCATGTTTGACCATAACATGAGAGGATCTTAATCCTAAATGAACACATATCACCAAAGAGCTTATAACTTAGCGGTAGTGTATTAAGTATTCCAATTAATTTTGTCGGTTGAAATCCAGTAGTGTAGAAAAGGTGTAAATTTAGAAGTAGGATTAAATGACCTGTGTTCTCCCACGCGTTCCAGAAAATGAACACATGTCACAGTCAAATTTACTATTAAGCAAAGTTTCAAAGTAAGAAATTTACATTGGCTATTGTTGTTGAAGAGCCTCCCATAAAGATAGCGCAGTTTCTCTTGGACCAACTTCCTTTGAACATGAAATCACAATCATCCTTGCTGCTCACTTTGTTTGCCAACGACACTTTTACACTGGTCTTATACTGGAATTGGACCACGTGTTCTGTTTTTGTGCTAAATATCATATCCGAATCGGCTTTACTTTCACCCTTAAATACATTCCATTGACCATGTACACTCATGCTCTAGATTTAAAATAATCCACGTCATAGTAAGATTAAGCACCAAAACCCTATAACCAAAATGAGAACACATGTACAAGCAAGATTCAAAAAGCAAAAATCTAAAATAACCTTTTCTCGAAGGATTACAATGGGTCTGTCATTAGCGTCGAATAGCACCCGCTGTCGATGGAATCTTGTGTCACATGGTTTTACTTTGATCAAGATTTTCTGGTTGATATCTGTGATCAGAAGGGCTCCAATTGAAAATTTATCAACTATGATTTCTAATTGACATGGTGTAACGAAACGAGGATCGACCACAGAAACTAGATGAGATACGGGTTCGTCGCTTTCTTGAGTCATCATCACCATACACACAAAGATTGTGTAGTTCAAAGAATAGGAGATGCACGAACGGATTTTAACAAGATAAAATTTGTTAATCAAGCTAGTATTATTCTGGGAAGTCAACATAGAAGACTTTTATACGGCATTACTTGGATGACCAAGACTCGAGGGACGTTGACCAAGAATATGTAGTTGTTAAATCTTGTTTTCAACTTAAATCAGGTTTTTTTTAGAGATATATTCATGGTATTGTGTTACTAGCTAGGTGGCCAGGTGGGGTCTGAGTAATAAAGAATTACATTATTTATATTGATGTCTTGAAAATTAGTGAATTGCTTAATAATAAATTTATATTGGAAATTTCAAAATGTATGATGTAACATTTTCAAATAAATCCTTCAAATGAAATAGACAAAAATAGGAAACAAAAATGGGTTGAGGTAAACTAATTTGAATAATTAGGTTTTAGATGGAAGCAAATTTCCCTTTCGGGTTGCGGCTTTGTTGCGATCCTATTAGGCCGAACTAATGGGTAAAATTGAGTTGCGGTATTACTGACGTGGCGAAGTGCTACTGCGTGTAACCCCTCCCCTTTATGTGCGGCATCGCAAATTTTGAATTCGATTGTTGATGTCGAGAAGAGAGAAACTGTACAAAGGAGAAATAATGATGCGCAGTTTTTAACTATTCACAATCAAATTTGCTAATTTTTTAAACCTTTTTTACGAATTTGTATATACCACCTTTAATTTAATAAAACTTTCACATCATTCTCGTCTTCTCTCTATTTACAAATCACTTCTTTATAATTTAACTTAAATATCTTCAAAATGGATTCCGAAAATCCCAATCAATTCACTACACTCACTTCATCTAAAAATAACACTCGTTTAACGAGTTTGACCAAATACACACCCCCCATGTTTACGCCATCCCAACTATACCATCATGCAACCATTCTCCATATCAAAGAAACTACAATTAACCTTCCACCCAAAGTGCAATTTTCCATGTTTTGTTACTGCAACCTCATCGCCTAATTTTTTGATGATGCAGTACCTGACACCGCACCTGATCCCTAGCTCAAGTCCAGACAAAAACCTGAATCTAACTCGACCTGATTGAAAAAGAAAACGCACTTCTACTTCGCAAACTAGGCCCACACCCTCACAATCATGAAATGACAGTGTAATTATGCGATTTTCAAAATTTAGAAATATAAAAAAAAATTCAATTTTTTAATATGTTAATCGCATCAAATAACTAGAGAAATCATAAAGTAAACCATTCAACTAAAAGTTTACATCATTGTCACCATGTTACCTAACCAAATTTTCCATGTTCATATTAATCGAAGCTAAAATAAGTAAATAACCAAGCTGGCATCAAGTGTACTTCTGCAATAGCTACCTAAAAATGAAAACCTCGCTACCGATCTAGCTTCCTAATTGACCTGCACATGTAGAAAACCATTCAAAAAATCAAAGTATTAGCTTACGCCTCATAGATCAATAACAATTATCAAAACAGAAGTAAAACGTTAAAAACAAATAAATAAAACAACTATTCCAGCGCATACATGACAATGACCTGTTAGGATCAAACGTTACTCAAAAGAATAACCAATAGAGAATTCGTTTTCTAATGTGGAAGATCAGACAAAGCTGCAACCACAGAGCATACGACGAACCTCTAAAACGAGAGACTAAGATACAAAGAACATAAGAATTTTACGTGGTTCGGTCAATAGATGCTATTGACCTACGTCCACGGAGGCAACTAGGCTTATATGTTATTTGAGGTGATGGTGCAAAGTTTACAAATACAATCATCCTATTTATAGATACATAGGATGGCTAAACTTCTAGTCTTCTAGCAATGTGGGACAATATCATTTTATAGATACATAGGATGGCTAATCTTCTAGTCACCTAGCAATGTGGGACAAAGACTACATCCCAACAATCTCCCACTTGGAGGCTTTGAAACACGTTCACCTGCACTCCTCTGTACTACTGTAAACACCATTGATTTTTAGCTTCCTCTAGTTGCCACCTGCCTTCTCAACTTATTCCTGAAGGCCAGCTGAAGTTACACAGAACTTCAGCTTATCCAACGTCTTCATTCATTACTGAATCTGAAGACCAGCTGAAGCAATGCATAGCTTCAGCTTATCTATTGTCACCACCTTAGTAAACATATCTGCAGGATTCTTTGTACCAAGGATTTTCTTTAAAGCTAATGTATCATCACTTATCAACTCCCTGATAAAGTGATACCTCATCTGAATGTGTTTCGTCCTGCTATGAAACACTGGATTCTTC
>JAUEJL010049284.1:0-20742 GCA_032274825.1 Drosophyllum lusitanicum
ATATTAGCCACTTGTTTTAATTCCGCTGCGTGATTTTAAATGAAAATGATAAATAAGCTTTTAAAAAGAAAAATTTGGTTCTCGAAAGCACGGTGTTACATTTACTTTACTACAGGTACACAATTATTATTTATTTATTTATATAATAATTTATTATGTGTGAATGTATAAAATATAATAATTTTCAACGATTTATTAATAGTTGTATTACTTACTTTATAATTTGTAAAATATATTTTTTATGTATAGTTTAAGTTATTTTACATATAAGTTAGATACCTTTAATATAATTCATTATTTACCATATATTATTTTGGCCCCGCAAAATATTTTATCAAGTTCTGCCACTGGCACCGGCGGAACTATTAATTTAGAAACTGAAATAGAACGGAGAAGAACCCGAGGGTTACACACAAGTAGTCGAGCATCTTCTACACCACACTTGGAGAACAGTAGCCGCCTAGCCAGAGAACATTCTGTCCGAGCACAACCGTGACATGGCCGACACCGGAAAATCAAGAACACTTCCGTTTCCTGCTCACCGTCGATTCAGCGAGAACTCAAGAACACCACCGTGCCTGCGGAGAAAAACCGAAATGCCCACTTGTCACCGCCGTCCGCCCTCCATTGCCAGCCGGTGAATAGCTCTCATCTCCCAAGTCTCGATTGTGAATGAGAAATTTAAGTGTAGAAGTATGAAACACTTGCTTTACATGTGGTATTTGGGTGATGATTTTAAAAGAAAGCAAGACGGTAATTAATGTTTGTGACGTTTCAAGATGAATAGCAGAATAGGTGAAAGTCCCTAGGAGAAATTACAGTGTAGACTTTGCTTTACTTTACTTTAATTAATGATGTCACTTTACTACTGGTACACAATTATTATTTATTTATTTATATAATTGTTTATTATGTATAAATGTATAAAATATAATAGTTTTCAACGATTTATTAATAGTTGTATTTATAATTTGTAAAATATATTTTTTATGTATAGTTTAAGTTATTTTACGTATAAGTTAGATACCTTTAATATAATTCATTATTTACCATATATTATTTTGGCCCCCACAAAATATTTCATCAAGTTCCGGCCACTGCAAGTAAGGTCAACATTTTGATCTAGCGACTACTCCACCGCAGCCTGCCAACACTCTAGAACCTTCTTCAAAGGGGTGTGCAACTCGACATCATAGGTTGCACCTTCTATGGGGCAAGCTTTGAAACAGAAGATCATATTTTCCTGCACTGCTTTGTTGCGAGATCCCTGCTCAGTTTTATTCGAAGCTGGTGAAATCTTTCCACCGAGATTCCGTCTTCCATTCAAAGCCTAATTAATTGGGGAACATCTTTGGGCCTAAAAGGAATGGAGCTAGAGGTTTTTTCTACCTTGATATCACCTTCTGTTGGATTATATGGTCCAATAGAAATGATAAGATCTTTGAAGAAAAGACCATCCCTATCGTTACCTTAGCCGCTAAATTGCAAAGAACAACTTTTTTTTGGATAAACACAAAAGGAAAACTTCCTAGGAAGCTCTTTTGGATGAATTGGTATGCAAATCCGCTATTAGAATTCCCATTGTAAATGTAACCTTTTTGTCTAGCTTCTTGCTAGCGTATTTAATATATATACGATTCACTTGCCGTTTAAAAAAAAAAGTCAAAAACTGAATTATATGTTGGAAAACAATAACCCATAGAAACCTAGTTCTCGTTTATGTCAAATCCTATTGGGATATGCTTTTGTCATAGCATTGTTTTTAGTGTAGAAGTTGGTAACAATCATCGTTTATGTCTATACTCTTTTCACTTATAAATAAAAACCAACCTCTTATGTTTTTACTCCCCCCAAATCAAAATGAAGTATTCACAAGTGCTTATGCTTTATGGGTTTTGTTTCTGGGGTTTCTTTCAGATTGCAACTTCCAATCCATTTGGTAAATTCTTGATGTTTCAACTTTGGAGCGTACAAAAAGGCATGCATGAAGTACAACTATTTACGTTGCTAACTTTGTTTCAATCTTATAATTTTTAGGTAAAGAAAACCCCACATACAACGTTAATCTTGCACCTTTTATCCAACGTTTAAGTGCATACTACTGCCTACAAAATGTAAGTTTTCTCTCTTTTAGGAGTGTATCGATTAGTTATATGTTTTCACTTAGAACCGGAATCAAACCAAAAAAATGGTTTTTGTCTTATCAAAACTAAAGCTATATGTTATACATTTCCTTTTCCTTCTCTTCCCTATTGCTTCGTCAGCGTCATATCATTTCTTCCATTCCCCGTCTCTAGCAACTATGTTATACCCTTCTCAATCTTTTCCCCACTTGTTAATTTTATTTTTTTATTTAATTGAAGAGAGACATAGATAGAAAAAGAGGAAGGAGAGAGAGAGAGAGAGAGAGAAAAGAGAAAGAGGGCGTTAGTGGAGGTCAGGGTCGAATGTCTTCGGATAGAGACCAAGAGAGAGGGTAAGAGTGAGTCTGGTGGCCGTTTTGGGGTTCTCTACAGGGAAGGGAAGTCCACATTGGACCCGATGTCGGTGGCGGGTTAGACATAACAGATGGCCTAATTGGTATTGGTGTTCAATTTAACAATTTTTGTTCTTGTGCAATTCGGTTTTCATCTGTTCTTTTCTTTCTTTAATTTCATGGTTTTCTGGGCTGGGTTCAGCTCGAGAAGCAACACCAATCACTCTAATGAGAATTGGGCTAATATTTTATAGTTCTCAATCATTAACCATTTACCCTTATACTTTCCATATACTTTTCTAAAGCATTTTATTATTGGTCAAGTTCATACACTTGACATTTCCTCTAAAACTTACATCACACTTGGGTTTTAATAGTTATCGGGTACTTTTTTATTCTAGTTCGGGTCGGAAATAGATAAACACAGTCTAGCCCGTTTTGTAAACATGTTCATTCATGACAACATTTCATATTTGAGACAAGTGAAGAAATAAATAAATTCCACAGGTGTCATCAGATTGCCCAGGAAACTTCACACTTGAAGTAAATGGATGGTTGAACATAAGCGCAAGTGAAACAAAAGCATTTTGTGAAGGAGGTTGTGCTCAACACACTCGAGAAGTTCTAAAATGTGTTCAGTATGTGAAACACGATTACACGTTTGAGAACCAAGCTACTATCAACGACCTCAACAAAACTATCAACTTTGGATGCACTCACGGTAAAAACCTGTTATTCGTGTAAACATCTAACAAGTATCATGTGACGAGTACCATTATTTGTGTGGAACCTCCAATAACACCACAACTAACACTAAGGCTGTAACAACCTGCAGGTTTCAATGGGACGAGCTTCCATCCGAGTCATGGCACAAGTACAACTACATCACTCGTTATAACACTTTCTGCTTTGGCCTTTTTGGCCCTATTTTATATGTAGCATTCTCAATAGGAACAGGAAGGAAAATCACAGAAGTTTAAAAAGTTTGCCGTCATTAATAAGCACACTTTTGTTTGATAAAACTAAGTGGCAGATAAATGTATAGACAGAAATAAGAAAAAGTACTATGAGGTACACCCTCTGAGTAATGAGTAATACTACGAAGTTATTATGAAAACACAGTTTAGCATCCAACTGAATAACTTCCCTGCTCGTTTGAAAACATCTTGCATAGTTTGCTTGCTTGCACACTCTTTTCCATTCGAATACATGTATATAATCCAGCAAAATCATGTACCAGCCTTTCTGCGACCAACACGAGCCACAAAACCGGCCTTGATTTGAGCAACAGATCGCCCAGAACCACACTACAAAGCAAAAGAACCACCAATGTCAAGGACTAAAAGGAGCCCAAGAATCATGTACAAGTGCATAAGATAAAAATGCTTTGTTATTCCTATTCTACAAGAAGCTTGGACCTATTGATTTATGCATGGTTTATGAGACGATTATATCTAACAGGTCAAATGGGTAAAACAAAAAAAATATCAAAAAGAAATTGCCAAAAAAGAATTGGGGCATGTGTCTTAACAAGTTGAAAGTAACCCAAAGTGTATTCCTAACAGGGGTTGACGCATAAAAAAGGTGACGAACATGTCAATTTACGTAAATCTTTAAACTTGTAAAAAACAACCATATTTTGGGTCCCCCCGGAAGGGGCACAAAAGGGGGTATCATTTTGACATCACACACTACACAAATCACCTTGTCAAAAATTTTGAAACTTTAACAGCAGTGAAAATACTCGAAACAACTTTTGGTATGAATAAAGTGAAACATTTAACCTTTTTTGTAATAATATTCAAAACATTAATTATTTACAGAAATAATTCTAAAATCATGCAAAAATAGGGGCGGGTCAACCCGATTTTAGCAACCACACAAATAAATGCATTACCCAACCCACCCAACCTAGGTCCAATTAGCCACCACTACCTATTGTACCAAATTTCCAGAACGCAAGAAGTAGCAATAGATGATAAACATAGGCATCTTTTTTAAAACTACTATGAAGTTAAAAAATTGTTTTAGTACAATGGACATCAACAAAAGAGGGAAGAGGGTGCACCTCATGAAATCAATAGTGAGTTAGTGACCTTATAATCAATCATTTCAAGGTGTCAGGATTCAGCTCTCTATATTGCTACATATTTTTAAAGTAGTAAAACAGATCATCCTAGGGAGCAAACAGGAGTGTATCACCACAGATACGATCATTCTTTTTTTAGGGTTCATATATTCTAGTATTCTACCAGTGTCATAAACAAACCTACAAACAACAAATATGAAGAACAGAAAAACAAGACTAGGCTATATTCAGTTTCTTTCTTTGAAACTGAACAATTAAGTGCAGGAAAATTTATACTGTCACAGGGCTTGATTAATAGGTAAATCTAAGCGCCAATTATGAGCACAACAGATTCACTTCTTAATGTAATACATAAATAAGTAGCATGATAAGTTTTTAGATAACTCCTTTATGAATGTATACAGAACTATGTGGCCTATGAGGTGTTGTACCTTCTCACATCTGAGGAAGAAAAGACGGTTCTCCTTTGAAAGAATTGTATCTGGGCTCTTGCAACCATTGCAGATAACATACTCATCTGTAAATGAATTTATCAGCAAAAAACGGTCATAAACTCTACTCAATTGTGATACCTATATGAAGCCATCTCAACATGTCCAATTCTCATTTACAACTAATAATAACAAGACAAAAATATCAATAACTATCCAGGTGGAGATAGAAGCACATTCAGACCGAGGCCTACTTCTAGTGTCTGGGTGAATATTAGTTATAAATGAGTTTCTAAGGAGTAACTTACTGACATAACGCCTAAGAATCCCTTCAAAATTTTTGGGTGCAAATCTACCCTTCACTACCAATCTTTGCTGCCCATCAAGAGATCCACTTGTACCCAGTTCAGCAAGCAAGAAAGTCATAACATGCTCTGGCTGCCTATGCATCCTAATAGACAAAAAGGCAGAGAAAACTCAGCAAGCGACCACAAGCTGATGAAACCCCCTCGCTATAAATTGTAAACTAAGAATATAAAACTTAGCCATACGATTTGCAAAGATCCATAAAATTCACAAAGACGGTTTTCTTTGTTCCTTCACGAAGAACTTGTGGTGGCCTCATGACCGTTCTCCTTCTGTCTCCAGCAAGCTCAGGATTGTTTTCACGTAGGATATGGAAAACTCGGCCCAAAAGCTGAACAAACATAGATTGTAATAATTAGCATCACCATTGAAAAGAGAGACAACAAATATGAAATATAGGTTCTATTTTCTCGTTGACACCTCCAATGCCAAGTCACAAAATATTTTAGGATTGCATACCTCCTCATACTTGTAATCACGATCTGTTCCTTCCCATGGGAGTTTTTGCTGTTGCAATACGATTCCTTCTCCTTCCTCTTTCTCTCCAACAGGAACTAGGTAACCAAAAAAAGAACCTCATTCATCCAAGAGAACAAGATATGATGGTGAACAATAAGTTAATTAACAAAGCTACTTACAATCAACATCTTCCTCAGCATTTTCTTTTTCATCATCCAAGAGATCCGTCTGTACCTAAAATGATGATAAGAAATTCATATTTAGACATTTGCAGAATCCTACAAAGCACTGATGCAGAGTGTATGTTAACACACCTGTTTCTTCTTCTTCTTTTTCAGACCAGTGAATGTAGGCTCAAGACCTTCGGAGACTGCATTGCCAAATTTGGCCTTTGTTATAACTTGAGAATGACAAAATATATTAAGTAAAACATATAACATAACTTCAGAAAATCCAGGAGGACAGCATTCATTTACCAGATAAGCTTTCTGTTTTCTCAACCAACTGTTCAACAGAATCGTCAGTAGGATCTTGAATGACCACCTTCTTTTTCTTCTTCTTTTTAGTTGGGTCAAATGGTGCAAGCTGCATCATGAAAGCACATCATTTGTTAGAATTTTAAAAGGCAAAAGCTACTAGAATATGGCTGGATTTGGAAGTGCGATGTTAGCAGATTAAATACATACTTCAGGGGGGAAGTATTATCGAAGAGACTTTAATCTTTTAAAAATCATTGTGAATAGGAAGTATTTAAGTTGTGTTTTGTTCCCTTAGCGGATATCTACAATCCTGCCGGTATTATAAAGTCGGTTTCTTTTACTAACTACTCAAGGATGAAATGAAACCCAACAAAATTTACAGAAAAAAATTCAACCTTATACTAGGACTTTAACCAGATGAAATAGACTAATAAGAAACGGAAAACATCTAGCAATGAAAAAAGCCATTTTATTACACCTCTTGTCCTATTGGGACTTGAACCCACAACCATTTGGTTGGGGAGCATCTTAATACCACCAGGATACCAGTATATGTTTATTCCCTTTGTACTTGCTTAACATCTATCAAATTGCTTTTGGGATAAGATGGCACTTTTGTATTAATAAAAGTGTACCTTAGTATAAAATAACAATAATGCTTACCTTTTGGGTTATATGCTAACCTGTACAATATAACTTACTAATAATTCAGTTGAAACAAATTTACATTTCGGCTCAATTCATGATGATTAATGAGATTAAAATAGTGATTCCTTATTCAATCATGAATTGACAATTCATTGCTCATCAAATCTTCAATTAATGAAAACACGTTATTCATCTTAGATCCAAAGCTTATTAGTTCAGTACTTTACGCTCTTCAATTGAGCACATTTCACGCATGTTCAGCTCTCAGCAAGTGCATAAGCAGACTCGACACTTATCAACCGATAAAACCAGATGTAAGAGAAGAGTTTCAACAACCATGTCTAAATAGCACAGATTTCAAGTCTCATGTCGAAAGACCATAAGAATCAAACCCAACAATTGTGCATCACAAAGGCACTATCATGCAGAAATAGACATAAAGATAGCAATCAATCAGTAGTATTGAACAATGCCATCAAATCTAAACTAAAAGAACGCAGAGAAATAAACCAACAGTAGATAAGTCATAAGAGATACTTACATCTGCAGCTTCATCCTTCAACTCAATTTGATTTTCTTCCTCTGCCATAATTATCAAATCTGAATGATCCCTATGTTCAAAATCCTACAAAAAACAATTAAACATATCAGATTATAAACATGAACCAGACTCAAAACGTAACGGAACCATCGACGACAACATATATTCCCATAAAATAATAGTAGTAACAATTGTGTCTAGACATTTCACAAAGCAGAATTTTATAAAATACAGTTTTGAAATAAAGAGCAAAATTATAGCTAGTCTGAGACGAACTAACAAAAGAAACACTTGATAAAATTCATTAACTGAGAAAAATCTTAGTTCTGAGCAAACGATAAACCCTAATTTGTAACTTGGGGAAATACCAAATCAACCTCAAAGTTAAATGAATCAATAACGAGTCACAAAAGAGAAGAGAAACTGAAACTCGCGGATTAAAACACAGATGAACATGAGAGATTCGGATTGGTTAGAAGTACCTTCAAGATTGAAATCTTCGTTGGTTGCTGAGAATATCGATGGCCGTCTGTTTATCGCAGCGTCTTAAACCAACCCTAAACCGTGAGAATTTTTTTTTTTAAGAAAAGAGAAAATAAATTACCTTCACACACTCTTTAACCGAAGGTTACTAGTAGTCTAGTACTACTAGACCAAAAGGTCAAAATGGGCCGAAGCCCAAAATCACTTCTAGTCCCAACCTTTCTGATCGAGATTAAAAAAAAAACACCAATTTCAATCTTCATTAAAAGAAGACTAAGGGTCTGTTTGTTAAAATGAAATGACTAATAACTGAATGATTTTATGGTCTGAATAATTCAAAGGCTTTGAATGAATTTGTCTCTGAATGTGACACGCTGTTTGATAAAGGTTCTGAATGAACAATCTGAATGATGCAAATTACCATTTTAACCTTAATAGTGATATATTATATTATATTATAAGATATGATATGATATGATTGTTTAACAAGGCAACATGTGAAAGAAGGAGTATTCTGGTAAAATACTTGGTGATTAATAATTTCAAATGTACTTTAAGGTAGAATCATTCAGCAGCGTTATTCTATTTCATTCAGCACAGTCTTTATTCAGAAGCAATAATCAAATACGCTGAATGTTGAACGATTCAACATTCAGAGTTGAATGGTTTCATTAAGCAGCAAACAAATAGCTCCTAAGACATAAAATTCAAACTTTATAGTTTTATACATAACAAAGTAGCTTTGATATCAATTTTGAATTTTAATGAATTCTAAAACACATTTTAGGTACGCCAGACTATGAATAGTTTGGTATGGCTTAGGGGGTGTCTGTTTTAGCTTATTTAGGACTTATTTTTCTGACTTATTTTTTATAAGTTAGTTTTTCCGACTTATTTTCTAACTTTTGAGCTTATTATGAGTTACAAGAAGAAAATAAGCCGGACCCGTGAAAAATAAGCCAGGAAAAACGAGCTTATGAAAATTAAGCCCGGAAAAAAGCCCTTGATAAGCTAAAACAAACACCCCCTTAGTATCTTGGTATGAATCTCCTTAGGTTATTCACATTAGTCAATTCAGTTGACTTGCACACATATCAGTTTGATAGGGCTATGTTCACAAACAATAACATCATGATGTCATTACTTATGTCATAAAGTATTTAAGGGTTGAGCATGTAATCGTCAAATATAATAGTTAATAGTTTGTGCTAGGGGTGGAGACAAACATGGGCTTAATGGTGCTAAACCCTCCCTAAATAGCAAAATTTCCATATATACTAAGGGCATGTTTGGTAGGGAGAAAAGGAAAGGAGAGAAATGAAAACTGGGGTTTTTCTCTTGTTTGGGAGCTTTTGGGGCGGAGAAATGCTTTCTCCTTTCATTTCCCTTTCCCGGTTTCCTTTGTAATCTCATTTATCTCCATTTTGTGGAGAAAATGGGAGAAATGGCGATGTCTCCGTCTGTTGCGATGTCGCCGTCTGTTTCGATGTCTGGTTCAACACATCGCCGTTTGGTTCGTCGTCGCCGTCGTCTGTAACGATGTCTGGTTCGATTAAACCCTACGTCGTCGTCGTCTGTTGCGATGTTTGGTTCGACTGAACCCTAAATCGTCGTCGCCGTCGTCTGTTGCGATGTGTGGTTCGACTGAACCCTAAATCGTCGTCGCCGTCGTCTGTAGCAATGTCAGGTTTGATTGAACCCTAAATCGCCGTCGCCGTCGTCTGTTGCGATGTTCGGTTCGATTGAACCCTAAATCGACGTCGCCGTTGACTGTTGCAATGCGATTCCGGCGAGGCGGCGAGGCCGCAACCGACGTATGGTTCGATTAAATCGTCTCTTACGATGTTGCAATGTGGTTGCGATGATGAGTAGTCTTACATTTCTGGCGATGATGAGTAATCCGGCGTCGGCAAGGCGGTGTCGCCGCCGCCGCCGACGAGTTTCCGGTGACCTGAGCCACCATTTATTGTTTTCATTTCTTAATGGTACCAAACAAGGGCATTTTTTACTCATTTCCATTTCTCCTCATTTCCATTTCTCCCCCATTTCCATTTCTATTTCTCCCATTTCCTTTTCTCCCTACCAAACACACCCTAATATACTATTAACTCAGGTCCATAAATTTGTAATCAAACTCCCCCCACATAAGGTACAACACCGTATTACAAACCGAATTGATGAATAGTTGCTAACTATTGTAATAAGTGTTAATTTTAATAAATAAGTTTCTTGAATTAATTCTGCTTTTTTATTTATTTATCTTTAAAAAAATAAAACTTCTTTATGTCATTCATATATTATGTGTATTGTTTTATAATAAAGTTAGACCCCCTATAATAAAATAAGAGTATTTTGGTCATTTATATATTTACCTAACTGGATGGACCGTTAGTAATAAGCGAGATTTGTTTTTTCCAAAATACCATTCGTTAATGAACCACAAAAAATTCTCAAACATTGATTAGTTTTAGTCAAGGGCTAAGATTGGTTCTCGCAATTCTTGTACGAAAAAACAATTCTCATTTGAACCAATACATACATACATACTTGATATGTTTGTATTTATACATATGTTCCTAATTAATATCCTTACAATTTTTTTTGTATTTATTCTTGGCATTAATGTTTCTTAAACACTTATGACAACCATATTTGAACTATTACAGGTTGAAGTCAAGTTTTAACTTGGGTTTTTTTATCATCTGACACTTGTTACAAGCAAATCAATGTTGGCCGATACTTGTTTTTGTTTGGCATGAATATTTATGGTTATTTAGGGTTATGATTCTAACACATATGTTGACCAATACTACGTGCTAAGTGTTTATAATCACAAGTAATTACTAATACTCATATTCCAATCGATTAAATTAGTTGAATACATTATGGGCTATTTATATTGTTTAATTTGAAATACTTCTTGATGTCAATGTTGACCGATATTTGATAGTTGGGGTTACTACCATTGCATAGTTGTAGTCTTCATGACAAATAGGGATGGCAAAAATCTCCGCATCCGACAGAGAACCCAATCTCCGACCCCGATTTGATCGGAAAATCCCCGAGTTGACCGAGGATGGGGACGGGGATTCCCCGAACTTAGAAATTGGGATGGGGGCGGGGATGGGGATACCCCTCGGTTCCCTGAACCTGTCCCCGACCCCGAACCCGTACGCGCACACACACACATATATATAATTTTAAAGTCAAATTTCTCATATAAATATGCATTTGTATGCAACTTAACTTTCTTACATTAATATGCATATCAATAAGAGTGTTTTTTGTTTGTACATACATGATCGTCTCATACGATTTATTAAACAAAGAGAATGAAAAAACTAATATGATGAAATAACTAATATATTTTTTGTAGAATCAAATATAAACATATTATAAGCGTATTAAGAAAACTCGATTTCGTAGACTAAGAAAAATCCCCGATTCCCTGCCGGGATCCCCGATACCCGACGGGGCCGGGGATGGGGATGCAAGTCAATTCCCCGACGGGGATGAGGACGGGATGGGGACTGAGGATGGGGAACCCTTATTAAACATATTACAAAGTCACTTTTCGTCCAATATAAGACATAACTCAACAAATTGTATAAAAGATATTATTGATTAAAGATAAGGAGAATTGTAGGTTTTTAATTGAAAAGTGAAAATCACTCTATATTTCGCACAAGTCAATGTCACTCTCTCTTTATTTTTCCATTTTTACATCTCCAACGACTTTTCCATATACTTTTAAGATCTTACTTTGATTTTAGTATGAAAATACCATCAAATTTCTTAGCATTTGATAAAATTTGATCAAAGATGGATGATATTTCCTACACTTTATAGAATACAAAACTATTCTCTATATCCTCATTATACACTCATACATGTATTGTTTATACACACAACACACACCAACATAAACAGAGTTTCTAAGAACACTTTCTCAAGAGGAAAATTAGAAAACAAAAAATTGTTAAATTATTCTCATTTTAAATTAAAATAACATAAAAATAACAAACTATTAAATAAAAAATACTTCAATAAACATACACAAAACTGTATGGATATAATAGACACATTAACTTAGATGATGCATCTATCATAATCATCAAATTAACAACATATGCATTAGTTTTTGTATCAGTTAGATTAGCTGTGAATATTGGCTTGGTTATGCACAAATTTTTAATCATCAATAATTTTTATTATATTCATTTATATAAGATGAATAAAAAAGTAAAATTAAAATTAAAATCAAATTGAAACAAATACCGAATTTAAAGTACGAATGCAATTGAAATGAAAATTGAATATTGAAGTTAGAATATAAACGAAAATCATTTTTCGAAATTCATGCCAAAAGTTGAAAAACAAACATGGAATTTGAAATATTGATAAAGAAAATCGTAGTTGAAATGAAAAACTCTATCAAAAATCGTACTCAAAAACCGTATTCAAAAACCAAAAAAATACGCGTTGATCACATTTGGTTTAAATGGGTCGACACGAAACCGACACGAAAAATGACACGACTTGAACCTGACACGAAAATAAATGAATAAAAATTGGGTCGACACGAAACTGTTAACGGTCTTAGATAGAAATACAAATCACAATAAGAACATAATAAAAAACAAATTGTTATGCAAATAAATAAATAATCAATGCCTCTTCCACTACCGAATAGCGTAAGTATGTTGCTTTTGTGCAAGAATGTGTACCACTAGTTTTGTATGGTCAAAGATTGAGAAAAGAATCACTTTGATGGCGTTCCCTCGAAGACTCTTAGTTTTTTGTTCTATATTTCATCTAACTAAACAGCCATAGTCATGATATACATGACAACCTCTACACTCTTGCCCATTGAACAAAGATAATAGATTCGAGTCCCATTATAAATAAATTAGTGTAGATTTAAAAACCGATAAAAAATCACCTATTTTTATTTTTACAAAAATAAAGAATAAAAAAAGAGTTTGTATTATTGTTTCAAATTTCAAAGGGAGTTGGTATTATTTACATTGACAATTGACAAATAGAAAAAGGGGTTGGTATTATTATTTCAAAATTCAAAGATGTTTTAATTAATTTCCACCTCACGAGCTTTACTTGTGTGTCTACGAAGCCCTAATAAGGCGAATGGTGGCCGCGGTGGTCTGAAGGTGGGTTGGCATAGGGACACGAGAGAGATGACTAATTGATAATGGTGTTGTGAATAAGGATGTCAAATTACTTGAATCCGATAGATCAACCTAAACTAGCTTATTTTGACCGAGTCTATTATGATCTCAAAAGTTTAATTAGATTGACCTGATAAATCCAAATTATATACAGAGTCAAGCTTCAAATTAATTTTCATATGTTTATTCAAATTCGGATTGATCTAATTAATCCGAAACCTGATTGAATCGTCACGAATAATACCCGCCGGTCATGAAAACTAAGAAAAGAAAAGGATGGGGTATTGCGGCTTTAAGACGGAAATGAAACAAGTCAAAACTACCAATTCTTATTTAAAGCAATGTTTTGAAAACCAGACTAGACATTGAACCGTCATCCTACTGGTTTATTGGTCAGACCGGAAGGAAAAACCGGACGATGTCATAATTATTTAAAAACAAAAAAATATATTGATTTCTAAAAATATACTCTTATAAAACGCATAAAAAATAAAATAATTATTGAAAGATGAGAATTATTGTTTGTAGCCACTCATATTTTACTAGCTATAGGTTGTAATAATTGAAAGATAAGAATTATTGTTATCGAACATTCAAACATTTTCTACGTGGAGCTTTACAATCGAAAAACAGTATGATTTCAAGCAAATTTCCGGTTCACCGGTCCGGTCCGGTTCGCCGGTTTTTTGATAACCGACCGGTTTTTTTAAGGACCGTTTTCCGGGCTGTTTTATACCGTAGGCATGTTTGATTCCCGATTGGACCGGTCGGTCCGGTCCGGTTTTGAAGGGATAAAAAAAAGTTGGTTTATATTGTTAGTATTTTAATAAGAAAGTACAAATTAGCGTGTATATATCTATACAGAGTACGCATATCGATCATCCTCTGGCTCGCAATCGAGATGGGTATTGAATATGACGAACCATTATCGCCGGCCGGGCGGTTATTCATTCAGCCGGCGACTCACCAGATTATCAACTGCGCTCTCGGCCTTGAACGGCCGATCGAATTTTCCGCCGTTCGAAACGTTGTCTCCGATTCCCTCATGATCAAACACCCTCGGTTTTCCAGTTTGTTAGTCACAGACAGCCATGGCCGTGAATATTGGCGGAAAGTCGAGCTCGACATCAACCGCCACATCATCATCCGGCCCGATCTGGTAGCGGAAGCTGACGACGATGAGACGGCGGTCAACGATTACCTCGCCGACCTCACTGTATCGTCGCCGTTAACCACCGATAAACCGCTGTGGGAGATTCACCTCTTAATGGCGCACAAGTGTGTGGTGCTTCGTATCCACCACGCTCTCGGCGACGGAATCTCGCTTATGTCGTTGATGTTAACTCTGTGCAGAAAACTCGATGATCCAGAGCAAACTCCGACGATCGAACCGTTAATTTCACGAAATCGAAGCCCTAGGCAATCGGGAACCATAGAGACAATCATGAAGCTATTGAAGCTGATTTGGTTTACTTTGATTTATGTATGGGAATTTTTAATGAGGGGTCTCTGGTTGAAAGACGGGAAGACGGTAGTCAGCGGCGGAGAAGGGGTGGAGATGTGGCCGAGAAAACTCACCACCGCGAAGTTCAGCCTGGATGACATGAAGACGGTGAAGACCGCCGTCAATAACGCGGTAAATTTTGAATTTTTCGTTACGTTTTCCGTTTAACGTTTTTTAACTTGAGCATGCATTAGAGATGTTATGGTGTGAGTCGAGAGTATCATGTTTTGATGTGTGCTGACGTGTTGTGCGATAATTGGTTATGTGTTTCCTATCGGGTTGGGCAAACCTTACACATGACAAATTCATTTGTAAGGTACACATTGCATACTAGGTGATTTTTTGATTTTAGGTTATACACATTTATATAAAATAAATATATAAAAGAGTTTAATATGTCTATGACTCAAATAAATTATTGAGTAAATTAATTTAAAAATTACTAAAATACCATTATTACCTTTATTTGTTCATTTTTTAAATATTTTTAAAATACATCACGCTTTTTATGTCCTGTTTCTTAAATTACAGAAGTGTAAGAGGTGTTGAAATCCATGTAATAAGATCCAATACGTTTATTTTAATAAGTTTTAAATATTACATATGATATGTTTTGAAGAAAATGAATATGAAGGATAATATATGACTAGAAATTAACACGGCCGTTTCTGAACTATATATAATTAATTTGACAAGAACGTATAACTAGTAATATCCTATTTATTTCCTAACGTCTAGCTCAACTGTAGGGTAGCTAGAAAATCAATCCACACCTACGAATTTATAGCTTATTTAAGGGTTTTGTTTTTGTTTGTAGCGTGCTATGAAATTTATCTCGTAACTTTCTAGCACTTCATAATTACATCTTAACTATAGGTTTCAATTGAAAATATTAAAGGTTGGAGTTGGACCACACGTACATGTGTAGATGATATAAAATGAATAGGATGAACTTCATAATTAATTACATGATCTTTATTTCTTGTTACCCCACATGCATATATATATATATGATCATTGGAAAAACTATAATTTTTATTCTCATTTGTATATTAATGTGAATGCAGACGATAAATGATGTTCTTTTTGGCGTAATATCATTGGGACTATCAAAATATTTAAACAAGCGATCTCAAGATTGTAGGTTACTCACAATTTCCTTTAAACTTATGATAAATTAAGTTCAAATTCAAGCTCACTTTAATTTCATGTTAATTTAACGGGTTTAATAGCTTTCTTTCATAGCTCTTCGAGAGGGACTTCAAATCACTGGTGTTGCCATGGTAAATCTAAGACCGTCACCAGGTCTCCAGGTATGTATCTCATATATACTCTCATGCTGAATTACATCATATGGTTAGTTAGAGCATGTGGAGTAATCACTTTCATGAATCATGATTCTTATGGTTAATGTTATATCAGCATCACGTTACTCATACTTCATCCATGTTTCAACTCAGGAAATACACATATTACACATTTTCAAAAGAGTTATTCTAGAAGTGTTTTGGCATGGCCATCACACTCATCAAAGCAACAAAATTTATATTAAGATTAGGAAACTAGCAGGATACTAGAGACCCCAAGTGTACAAAATAAAACTCCCAAAATCAAGTACAACTAAACTCATAACAGAAAGATACAACCTAAAACTACCTCCATCACCTACAATCTGAAACAAGAAGAAGGGGAGAGACACCATTCAATCCATTTAGTTGAGGAAATGCAACCCCACGAATGGTGCTTAAACCAAAAGAAGGAGTAATTCTGAATTTGACTGTTCACCAAAGCTTCTTTATTTCTTATTGAGTTTGAGAAGACCTTCTCATTTATTAGTTTACATATCAACCATAAAAACGTGTATATCACACTTGTGAATGCTTTTAATGTATCCCCTTTATAATTCAACGATCTTCCCCATGTCAATAGGCTCGCAATGTCTTGTATCTGTGCATCGTCTATGCCCCACCATCGACTAATCTCCCCAATAATACTTCTACTAACCGGACACTGCACAAAAATGTGATCTTCTGTTTCATCGGAGTTTTCACAAAAAGGACATGACAAAGAAAGCAGAATAACTCGTCTCTTTTGTAGATTAACTTTTGTGGGCATATGGAAGTGGGTTATTCTTCATGCGTTAAGGCAGATTTTAGTAGGGACCCATTTATACCAACTTATTTGCACATTAACAACCTTTTTGAGATGAAAATCATCAAAAGCCCTCCTCAAGGATGTCACCGTAAACTGACCCGATTCTTCTAGTGCCCATGTTACTTTATCATCCAACAAACTTGAGTCACTATGCACTTGAAACCATCCATCCAAGGGAATATTTACTTTATCATCCAACAAACTTGAGCCTTCCTCTTTTCTCTCCTCTTTTCGCATTTGATTACCGCTCCGCTTTGATTTTTTCGGTACGGAGGCTATGAGGGTGGTGTTTTTCTCGATACCGATTGTCAAGCAGACAATACCGAATCTACGCTTCAAGTACTCCCAATGCTCTTAGTTTTATTTATTACATCAAAATATAATGATGTTCTTATCTTAATATTTAAAGTTTTTATAAGAGAAATTATATTTAGTTCTTATTAAATCGTCCTACATTATTTTTTTACTACGAAACAATGACATGTACAATTCACTAATTATCATACATGCAACTTATCTTGTAGATTATTTATTTATTAAAATGGGTATTATTCAGGTGTAATTCCATTTAGTAATTAATTACTAATATGTAATCACATGCAATAGCAAATGTTACTTATGTCCAGGAAGCTATTAACAGTATTTTCCTAACTTTAGTTTTTATATTTGATTTATTAAATTTGAAACTAGAAATCATTTTGGTTTGATGATAAGTGTTTTCTCCTATAACAAATGCGTACCGAGTTCGAGCCTTGAAAGTTCTTTTTTTAACCACTTTTTTTTCCATTCTGACTAACGTGTCCTTGCATGCTTCACTGTCGTCTCTCTTCTTCTCACATGTGTCCACCCCATTGTTTCCTAGCTTTTATTTTCTTCCCAGGTATCTCTACCTCTACCTTTTGCTTCGGATGTTCTACCTTTGTGAATTCTTCTAGATTTTGTTTTACGGAGGTGATACTTTCATTTATAAAATTGATTCATCCAGATAAGGTATAACACATTTAAAGTTAACTTATAAGTTAGTAAAACATATATGTTTCTTCAATGAATTAATTTTATAAATGAAAGAATCATCTCTCTTTGTTTTAATTATCTGCTAACTTGGGGATCCGCTAAATTATGTTTTGATAATTTTGTTTTAATAAACGTAAGGGATCCATTTGAGAAGTTACAATATTGTTACATATAAAACATTAAAATGACAAAACTATCCCCGACCCATTAAATTATGTTTTGACAATTCATCAAGAGTGGCACTTATCATTAGTTTCAACTTTCAAGCAATGCTTTAAAACCCGGGTTTTTAGTTAGCCCGGGCTCCTTACCGGGTCATGGGTCAACCCGGTTTCTAGAATTTTAAACTTTTTAAAATATATATGCATATGTGTATATATATATATATATATGTATGTATATAAACTTGGAAACAATTACTAATCTGTTAAGAAACTAGATAATCTATCAAGCATAAAATGAAATTCTCTTGAGAGGGTTACGTGAACTCAATAAAGGTTTCTGGTTGAAGGACAGTTGTATGTCGGAGATGAGAGAGAACAGGAGTTGCCGTCCACTGTCAAGAGTGGTTCACAACTCATTTTTAGGGTTTCTGTCGATTGAGGGTTTTAAAGTATTGACTGTCGAGATGACTAAATCGCTAAACTTTTATGTTTTTTAAAAATATTAAAATATTAAAATAAAAAAATAAAAACGGGTCAAACCGGGCCAGGTCAACCCGGGTCGACCGGTTCAACCATAAACCCGGGCGGGTCAATGGGGGCCAGAAATGACCAAAAACTCGGTGTACATTGACCCGGACTTCTTACGGGTTAATCCGGGTTTTAAAACATTGGTTTCAAGGGACATTTTAATAATTATACAACTTTAGATGTGACAAAATTCTAATTAAGGGTTTATTCACAAAATTCTAGCAACTTTTCTGTTACTGTGGGAATTGGCATAAACAATACTAACCCTTGGCATGCCCGATGCTGAGGTGGAAGGCTGCTACCCATACAAATACCATCCCCTTTGGGGTGGTACCGAGAAAAAAAAGGTATTGGCATTTGAATGTCTAAGTTAGAGGAGAGAAAGATGAGAGAGAAAGAGAGAAAAGAGAGGAGAAGAAAGAGTAAAAATGAGAGAGTTTTTTTAAATAAAAAATCTTTAAAGTGTGCGAAACATAGGTAATACGGGGTTTAAGCATGCTTGAAGCATAAAGAGTGTTATGCTGATATGACATAAAGCATGTGATGCTTCAGTAGGGTACACCCCATGCTCTAAATTTAGGTAGTGTTTGCTTTATAAGAGGTAAAACGTCTTATGTCTTATTTTGAAAAAGAAGATGTGACCTAGGTTAAAAGGTTTGCGAAAGAATAAATGGTTTTAAAAATAAGACTTTTGAAACACTTATTCTAAACAAACATTCTTCTATACAAACATATGCCTGTTTATAGACATTTTGAAAAAACAAGTAATTATCTTAAAAAACTGTAGTTGTGAAAAAAATATATACCGTTAAACTCTAATATAATTTGTAACTTTATGCAGGATATTAAAGAATTAATGAAGAAAAATACAGGTTCAGGTTGGGGAAATAAAATTGGAGTCATGCTCCTACCAGTTTACTACCATAGAAATTGCTCTGATCCACTTGAGTATTTGAAGAGAGCCAAACTCATGATTGATAGAAAGAAACTGTCTTTGGAGGCCCTTTTATCACACCAGATTGGATACTTTGTCATGAAATTCTTTGGAGCAAAGGTGATTATTGATTTTTTATTATATCTTATCTTAAAAAGAGTTGTCTTTATTTTTAGGAAAAAAATATTGTTTTTTTCAAACTAGAACAATATATTCACTTACACATTTTCTATAAAAAAAAAGACAAAAAACTCCTCCATTTTTTTATATTCCTTCAAACCTCCCTACTTTTTCAAACAACCATTTTAAAAAAAAACACTTTAGCAAAACATGTTTTTTACTTTTCTTAAAAAATAAAAAATCTATAATATTTTATAGAAAAACAGACATATTTTGTCGGACTAAACACACACAGACACAATTTTGGAGTTGATATTATATTTAGTGTGTTTGGAAATTAGAATTGATAATTTATTAATATGGCCCTATGGGGTGGTGAGAGCGGGGTGGGAAACGGGAGGGCCCAGGGTGGGGTGTGACTCATTCTCTTCTTTTTTATTTTTTTATTTATTAATTAAGTATTAGACAAGTCCTAGAATATGTTATAGTAGAGGGTGAATATTACAAGATTGAGTGACGGGAGAAAAAGATGACATGACAGTATGATTAGTTTAAGGCTGCTATCATTCTAACGGGAAGTACGCAGAGAGGTAGGCATGGTTAAGCCTTTCTATATTCTTTTTTTAATTGTAATCCGTGGATTGGATGATAGATATCTTATAGAATTTAGTATGCTAGAAAGTAATTACAATAATTACACCAATAGCAAGTGATGGAATAAGTAGTGAAAGTGAAAATTCAATGTAACATTAAAACAAGGGTGTTACTATTTGAATTTTCTATCTCTCTATATCAGACATGTCATATTAATCAGTTACATTATTTAATACAAATCATACATTCATATATATCATATCATATGAGGTCAATTAAGATTTACAAAGTGTTCAAATAGAATGGTCCTAAAACAAAGACCCGTGTCAAGTGTTCACTTCCGTTGCTTTGAACATAGTTTAAAAAATGTATTTCAAGCTTTTCAAATTTTTAATAGCCGGTAAAGTTGAATAAAGACATAAGTTGATTGGGGGCACCGGGCACATGTGAAGCAACTATTTTCGGCAACGCCCACGTAGAAAACCGAAAGCCGGTCAGGGGCGGACCTAGGCACAGCCGAGCGGTGGCACGGGACACCAGTCAATTTTGTCCGCGTAGTGTAAATTTCGATT
>JAUEJL010049394.1:0-20735 GCA_032274825.1 Drosophyllum lusitanicum
ATTCCTTACATGCACCCTGCCACACTCAATCCCCCCACGCTCTTCATCCATGAATTCCATTATCCAAAATGAACGACTAAGATTGGTTCTCGAAATAAAAACGGTTCTCAAATGAACCTTCCCCTATATATATATATATATATATATATATATATATATGTATATATATATATACACACACACACACACACACTAGCAGCTTCTGTGTAATGCTACAGTGGTAAATAGTTGTTACAACATGTTGTTTTTAAGAATATAATGATATGTTATTTGCGTGATTCGGTGTCACGAAAAAATCTGCAGCAATATGTCTATTTTTTCGAAATTTCTTTTATTTGCATTAACTATTTTATTAATTTTAAAAGTACATTCTAAAAGACATTAAAATAAGAAAAAAGATTTATATTTATAAAATAAGAAGAAAAAAGTTAATAAAATTTTAGAAATTATATTGATGTAGATGGATAATTGTGTTTGTATAAGAGAGTATGTTAGTGTGAGAAGGTATATTTTAAATGAATAAAAAGTTAAAGTAAATTAAAAGAGAAAGTGAAATGGTTAAATATTAGGTGGATAAGAATAATTTAAATAGAATAAAAGGTCAAGATTTTGTTTTGATTGAATTTTAAAAACTCTTCAAATTAAGAAGGAGAAAAAATGTTAAATGGTTTATATAGTAGTATAGGTATATAATTATATATGAGTCCAACACCAATCACTTGTTAGCTCCTCTATATCTTAGTAATCTTGAACCTTATAGTAACTTAAGAACTCTTTCTTAATTACTACAAGAACTAGATTTACAAGTATAGATATTTCTATATGTTTTTGGGTTAGATGTTGTTAGTTGATCACCCGAAGATCAATTGATGTTATTCTTGTTATTTTAGTGTTCATAGATGATTATCTAGTGTTACCAAGTGACTAGATATTGCCAAGTTATGTTTTGTTTGAATTTTGGTCGGAAAAACAACTATTCATATAGAACAACTTATTTGTCCTATGGAGGACATGGTCATGCCTAGGGGTGGCACGGGTTGTGCCGGGCCAGAGGGACACCCCCTATGGGTTTAGGTATGCCCCATGCACCAAGGGTTAGACATGGACATGTTATGTGAGACACGGCCGTGTTGAGCTAGGGCATGGCATAGGGGTGTGCCCAGCCAGAACTTGTATCAGCGTATCGGGGACGTGTATGTGCAGGCACAGGCGTGTCTAGGATGTATCAAATACAGAATACTGGTATAAATGGTTTGTTGAATATGAAATTGTATGATAATTGATTGTAGGTGATTGTTGACCAATTGTTTACTATTAAACTGCTATTCACAGTTGATTAAGAATATGATTGACGATTAAGGTGAGTATACAAAACTATCTGTACTGTGATAATGTATATGATGAATGCTTGTGCGGTGAGCATCTGGCTCGGTGGTGGGCCTCTAACTAAGTGGTGAGCATTATAGTGATAGCCCGGTAACATGGTTTAATGATAGAGATCCAGTATTAGTTATTGGATCTCTATGTGTCTGTTTGATTGCATGATAGTTTCCATATGTATATGTATTGCAATTGTGATAGTATTGTATGCTCAATAAACAAAAGTTTACTATAATTGTTATTAATGTTTTCTAGAAGGACCAAGAAAAGACAAGTATAAAGCCCTAGCTGCCTAATGCAGATTATAATCTTAACTTTTGTACATATATTTAAAAGTTTGATCAACGATTTATAAACTTTAGTTAATTTCTAATATTAAATTCATTATTTCTATTATATAATAAAAAAATAAAATGGGTGTTTACATCTTTATTCTTGTCTCTTACTTCCACCATACACAATTGTGTGTGGTGTTGGTGTATAGGACTCTCTCATAGTTTTTCATATGATTCCTCCTTTCTTAAAATTATATTTAAAAGGAAAATAGATTTAGTTGGTGACAACTATAAAATATATATTCATGTATTTTAAATACAATGTACAAGTATGTAAACCGAAAGTAACAAGTTTTATAATAAGATTATTATTTCATATCATAATAATATTACAAACACTTATATATATGTATATATATATATATATCTAACTATATATTATTGTAAGATTGTTATTTCTCATAAATAATAATCATACCAATACATATATTTTAGATTTGAAAACATATTTAAATCGTATTTAAATACGTAATTGGCATCAATTTGTTTTTTGCGTGTGATCATATGGGTTCACTTATTATCATCAATGTTGTCGTAAGTCGAGTCTTGAGCATATAGAAATAACACCAAATTCGATACAACATTCAAACATCATTTAATGAGTAAAGGGTATTAGCATAACTCAATATAACTAATTAGATATAATTATAATGTAGATGTTTTCAGATAGCAGATATTTGTTACCTAATTGCTAGATTGTATACAAAGCCTATGATGTTAGTATACTGACTTCATTTAGATTGTTAGTAGATTTATGTGATTGTATGCATATGTGAATTGTGTGTATCACATTTTATGTCGCTATCAGATTTGTGTTGTCAGATGACATAGTATTGTGGTTCATATCAGACTAGGTCCTTTATTATTATTGGATCCTGAATGTTACCGGATTATGTGTATTCTTGTATACATGTTTGTTTACCTGCCTATCAATATGATTAATATTAGTATGCTCACTAAGCAATGTGTTTATGAAATATTTTATAAAAGGTACAACTAATGCTCATAGTTAAAAAACAAATTCTCATAGTAAACATAAAGGAAAAGCTCCACATCATTAAGGGAACAATTGAGGTTGTAATTATGCCCTTTTGTGATATAAGAATATTTTGTTATAAACATATTATCCCTTAATAATCAATTTTCAAAATAAAAGTACTATTCATTTCAAATATTCGATTTCAACCCTCAAAAAATTTTCATTATTTATCCTGAAATTTATATAAGTTACATTTAAACTGATAAAATTACTTACTATTATTTATAAATCAAATAGTTTTTGGCCTAGCGGTATCAACGTATATTAAGGCATCCCTTTCACTTTAAGCTTAAGGGTTCAATTCCTGTTATACATCATTTTGATTTTTCACTTTTAACCCATAATAAAATTTCACTTTTTACCCTCTGGTGTGTATAAGTTACATTTAATTTCATAAAATTACTAGGTAATGTAGCCCTAGATAATGTAATCAACAAATACATGTTAACCTAAATAGTGTCTACATATGCTAACTTTGAACAACGATCTATAAGATATTATATTATATGTAAATTAAATTACTAGGAATATGATTATATGAATATCACCCAACGCAACGCACGAGCTTGATATACCTTGTTTCCAATCAAACCACCATCTTCGATCAACATAAACACAGTCATATACACACATTCTTTTAAAATATTTATTGCCTTTGAAAACCTTAAACCATCACCACCTTACAAAAACCTCTACTGCTGCAAACCTAATCAATTATCACAAATACCATCATCACACACAAAACAAGACAGATTTTCAACTGTGTTGCTTATGACAAACGCTAAAAATGAGAGCATGAAATCAAATATTCATATTTTTATTTGAAAATTTATTTTTTTCCTTGTTAAATATTCATATTTTATCTTTCTACTCATCAAATTACGATATGTGAAATTTATTAATTATGTTTTTAGATTTTCTGTCTTGATTTTGAAACTTATTGCAAAGGAATTTCATTAAATAAAAGTTAGCAAGATGTTGAGGAATACAAAATAAAAATCAAATCCCTCACAACCATTTGATCCCAAGTTCAAATCCCTCTTGCTCTTCTCCCTATTTCTTTTAATAAATTCTAACATGGTAGCGCCTCCCCTGAGCCCCCTTCCTTCCTTTTTTTTTCTTTTGTTCCTTTTATACTTTTAAAAAAACTACTTTACTATTTTCTTTCTTTTTTGCTTTTAACATGGTTATTATATTTCATTTATTTTTATATAAATGGGACCGTCTTATTTTTATAAACATTTTGATATAAATTTTGTTATGTGAGACACGACCGTGTTGAGCTAGGGCATGGCACAGGGGTGTGCCAGCCAGAACTTGTATCAACGTATCGGAGACGTGTATGTGCAGGCACATACGTTTCTAAGATGTGTCAGATACATAATACTGGCATAAATGGTTAGTTGAATATGAAATTGTACGATAATTGATTGTAGGTGATTGTTGACCAATTGTTTACTATTAAACTGCTATTCACAGTTGATTAGGACTATGATTGACGATTAAGGTGAGTATACAGAACTATATGTATTGTGATAATGTATATGATGAATGCTTGTGTGGTGAGCATCTGGCTTGGTGGTGAGCCTCTAACTCAGTAGTGAGCATTATAGTGATGTCCTGGTAACGTGGTTTAATGATAGAGATCCAATATTAGTTATTGGTTCTCTATATGTCTGTTTGATTACATGATAGTTTTCATATGTATATGTATTGCAATTGCGATAGTATTGTATGCTTAATAAACGAAAGTTTACTATAATTGTTATTAATGTTTTCTAGAAGGACCAAGAAAAGATAAGTGTAAAGCCCTAGCTGCCTAATGCAGATTATAATCTTAACTTTTGTATATATATTTAAAAGTTTGATCAACGATTTATAAACTTTAGTTAATTACTAATTTTAAATTTATTATTTCTATTATATAATAAAAAAATAAAATGGGTGTTTACATCTTCATTCTTGTCTCTTACTTCCACCATACACAATTGTGTGTGGTGTACTGGTGTTGGTGTATAGGCCTCTCTCATAGTTTTTCATATGATTTCCCCTTTCTTAAAATAATATTTAAAAAGGAAAATAGATTTAGTTGGTGACAACTATAAAATATATGTTCATGTATTTTAAATACAACGAACAAGTATATAAATTGAAAGTAACAAGTTTTATAATAACATTATTATTTCATATAAATAAAAATATTACAAACACTTATATATATATATATAATTATAAGATTGTTATTTCTCATAAATAATAATCATATCAACAAATATATCTTAGATTTAAAAACATATTTAAATCGTATTTAAATACGTAACTGGCATCAATTTGTTTTTTGTGTGTGACCATATGGGTTCACTTATTATCAGCAATATTGTCATAAGTCGAGTCGAGTCTTGAGCATATAGAAATAACACCAAATTCGATACAACATTCAAACATCATTTAATGAGTAAAGGGTATTAGCATAACTCAATATAACTAATTAGATATAATTATAATGTAGATGTTTTCAGATAGCAGATATTTGTTACCTAATTGCTAGATTGTATACAAAGCCTATGATGTTAGTGTACTAACTTTATTTAGATTGTTAGTAGATTTATGTGATTATATGCATACGTGAATTGTGTGTATCACATTTTGTGTCGCTATCAGATTTGTGTTGTCAGATGGCATAGTATTGTGGTCCATATTAGATTAGATCCTTTATTATTATTGGATCTTGAATGTTACCGGATTATGTGTATTCTTATATAGTTGTATACATGTTTGTTTACCTACCAACCCATATGATTAATATTAGTATGTTCACTAACCAAAATATTTTATAAAAGGTACAACTAATGCTCATAGTTAAAAAAAATTCTCATAGTAAACATAAAGGAAAAGCTACACCTCATTAAGAGAACAATTGAGGTTGTAATTTTTGCCCCTTTTGTGATTTAAGAATATTTTGTTATAAACATATTCTAAATCAATTGTGTTGTGATATCACATACCCTTTATATATATGGGAGGGTAAAAACGAGAACTGTTCTTTGTGCGTGAACTGTAAAGATTAAAATAAATCAATGGCTAATAATTCTAAGGGCTCATTAATGTCTGGTTAATGACTCATTAATGAAGGATATTTTGGGAAATTTAGGCCAAACTAATAATGACATGTTCACCCAAACGCAATTCACGATTGGGTAAATATATAAATGATCAAAATACTCATATTAATGAGTTATTAATGATGTTACAATCGGTGACACTTCTCGCATAAAAAACAGTTCTCGTTTAAACCTTTTCGTGTCTATTTTACTATGTTTAATTCAAGAACTTCCAAAAACGGTAAATATCTGACTTACAAACAATTATATATTTCATTCTAATAAATTGAAATTATTATTACATGATCGTGAAAATCAAACACAAATAACATTTTAATGTTTATAGAATTTGACAATCAAAGTAGATGCATAAATTAGTCAATTATAAACAAGTACCACTTTTAAAGAGTAAAAACCGAAGCTGAAAGGGGTAAAATAGTCAATTTATAAAAGTTAACTAACATGGTTAACAGAAAACGTTAGAAATGACCTTTTTTTGCAACATAATAATAGTTAATGTGCGAAATTTACAACTTAAAAAAAGACTAAGTCTACAATTCATTGATAGTTAAAGAACCATTTATAAAATTAAATCATAAAATAAAAATTATGATTAATACAACATAGTAAACTATCGACTAATATTTGTATTGTAATAAGGTAGTGCTATTGAAAACCAAATCATTTCAAAATCTTAAGTCTCGTTTGTTTCACAGAATTTGAAGAAATAGAATGAAATTGAAATCAAATTCCTTGCTATATTTTGTTTTGTAAACTTGTTTTTGAATAAAATCTCATTCTTTGGAATGTTTACATTCCCTCAAGTAATGGGAAGTCCATTTCAATGGTGGACTTGATGGTTAAATCAATTACATTCCTTCGAATTCTACGAAACAAACGGTACCTTACAGTGCTCATTCGATTGCTTTAAGTGTTTGTTCATTGTGCTAAAAGTTTTGTATTACAAAATTGTTAAGAGGCAAACATTATTCCCTTTTGCTTAAAGTGTTTGTACTATTTGGATAGGATTATGTACTACTTAAATTTAAAGGATTAAGGCAGTGTAAGAAAGATAATCTTGTACACATTATAAAGTCGTAAGATAAGATAAGATAATATAAGATAATGTTCAATTCGGCCATAATGACAGATTTATAAACGAGAGGTGATATATCCTTCTACTCTTTCTTCCTATTTATCCTCATACTCACAAGATCAACACACGTGTCAAAATCAATAAAGGACGTGAGGAAAGATAATAAATGAATTGCACATGTTATTTTGTAGTAAATAAGACGATAAAGTATGAATAAATAGCAGGATAATATATCATTTTTCTTTATGAACACTTTGATGGTAGGGAGGGATATATAGTGGGGGAAACACCAAATGGGCCAAAATGAAAGATAAGAAATTAAGGGTTATGCCCAAACCAAACCTTAGAAACAATTATCATGATTTGTGGTCCTATTTTGTCAACTCACCAACTCCATCAATTTTGACCACGTTTTCAACATCATATTTTTATTTTGTCATTCTACAAAAACTAAAAAAAAAAATAATAAAATAAAATATCTTTTTGGACAACCTTAAAATGGTTGTCAATAGGTTGTTCGCTATGTATCTAAACAATGAAGCTCCTAACATATTGGACCTTTGTTTGATGTAAACTTCTAGTTCCTTCCATATGTTGCTTTGTCATTGAACATTAGGATTAGTTAATATGTTATTTGAGTAACCCTTCTCAAAAACCGATCTTATGGTCGATATGAAAACGGTTAATCTGTTGCTGATTTAGAAGTTTTGTTTTGTTTATGCAATTTAAAGCAAATAATACGAATGAAAACGTAGTTCCATAACTTATGGATAAGAATGAGCAGGAAAAACTGAAACCGAATTTAAAAGTGAAAAATCCGAAGCATTGTAGAACTGATGGTTTGGTTTTTGGTTCAAAGCGAAGTTATGTGCTAATGTTCTACTTTCATTTTAATTTATGTTGGAATGATTTGTGATGATTTAGGATAAGATATTGTAATTTCTTGGCATGTATCATCGTAATTTATTTGTTATTTGGGCAAATGTTTAAGTTTCGTTTTTGAACTTTTACCGTGTATTAAGCTGACCCAAATTCCGCAAACCGGAAAACCAAATCATTTCAAAATTAAAACCGAGTAGTTTGATTTTTTTAAGAATAAAAAATTTTGGTTTGGTTTCGGTTTTCAAATCGGATGATACTCTAAAATAAACAACCTAATATTTTCTGTGACCGTTTCCCAACCATCCTCTTAACAAGGATTCACATTTAAAAACTAACATCTTATAATCTTTTTCTAGTTTACTTCTTTTTAATTATTTGACAAAATCTTTTAAAGGTCTTATTCATTAAAGTTGATAAGTAATACTTTATTTTCTGTTTTATAAGTTTATTAGACTCTTAAATAAATTTATAAGTAAATTTTATTCCAAATTATAATTTTATTAACTTTAATAAGATCATAAATTTAAAAGATAAGTTTATAACATTATCAAAATTATAATAAACTCGTAATTCAGAACAATAGTAATTATAGCAGATATAAGTTTGGAAAATAATATTTATTCGTACTTTATTTTTCTACGTACTAAATGATAATTCATTAATTCTATTTACTTACCTCCTTTGCTAATTCTGACATTTATTTTTGGGTAAATTGAATGAAAATACAATGATCTTTGCCTTAATTATCATTGTATATAATCAACTTTATTTTTTTAAAAATAATACAATGAACTTTTATAATCCTCTCATTGTATGCAAATTGTTGTATACAATGAAAATTATAGAAAAGTTCATTGTATACAATAGTAGCTAAATACTAGACACAGAAAAATGTTGTTTGCATACAATGAGTGAATTATGAAAGTTGGTTGTATTAATTTTAAAAATTTAAAGTTGATTGTATACAATGATAATTAAGACAAAGTTAATTGTATTTTCATGCAATTTATTTTTTATCTATTAAATAATAAGATTTAATAAGAAGATATATGTGATTTGAAGTTTTCAACACCATTTGGGATTCCTGCATAAATGGGATGGTAGCAAAAGTGGCAAGGCAACCTCCAAATTCTTTTTACTTCATATGTTTTTTTAAAGAAGAAAGCACAAATATTTTTTTGCCTTTTTAATTGGAAAGTGTCCTTTATTTCAAGATAGCCACTTCTACTTCCTATAATTGTCTTTTATTTTAATTTCTCCTTTTTTATTTTTTTTTCCTTCAAAAGATGTTTTAATTATCTTACTTTATATTTCAAAAAGGTTTAACCCCTAAACATTATAAAAAAACATTATGAATGTTCTATACCCTAAAGTTTCATTTTATGAGTATTTTACCCTCAAACTTCTTTTATTCATTGTTTCCTTCACAATTGATTTTTGAATTTGTAATATATAGAGTGTGTTTAGCGAAACTAGCCAAAACCCCATCTATAAGCTACTTGGAAAGACTTTATTTTAAGGGATTTTGTTTTAAATAATCCCCTCAAGATTTTAACAACCAAACGAGACTAGAGGGCTGAAAATTATGAAAACCAGAATCTCAAACCCCTATAATCCCCATAAGCCCGTTGCCGAACACACTCAAAATCGATTTCTAACGGACCATTTCACAATTGTCACTTCGCAGGGGTTATGATCGGTAGAAGTTTCATTTAACCGTACGTACATACAAACCGTGAACTCATTTAACTAATCGTCAGAGGTCTTGAATCGCGTACACACATAGGCAATTGATCATCGTTTTGCAAGGTCATATTCCATATTATTATAAAATATTTTAATAAAAAGAAATACTAGACTTTATACGTAAAGATTTGATCTTATCTTCTAAAAATCTATTAACATATGTTAAAAACACAAAATTGTTTTCACATCAGAAACTAACTCAACCTGTGCAAAGTGATCCGACCCGACCCGTTTCAGCTCGAGCTAAACCCAGCACAAAAACATCAAAGACTCGGCTTACCAGTAGACAGGCGTATGGGAAACAGCCATGACCAGCAACAAGCAATTCAACCTGTGAACAAATATTAACAAAGAGAAGCTAACTTGACATGCAAATTTAAAAAAGAAAACAGAACCAAATTTATCTCACGTGGATAGCAGACACTGAAGAACAACTAACTTGGGCTATCCATACCAAAAGATTTTCTTAGAATACATTTTAGTAGCATAATAATTAAAACTAAACCCCCACAATTGCAGATCAAAACAAGGAATGCACACAATGATCATATCCCCCTTTCACTTTACAAAGTTAAACATAGACAAAACACCGATCTTTCTTACTTCCCTCGTACAAATTGCCATCTCGTTTGGTTTGTATCAAAACCAAACAAGATAGAAAAAAAGTCGGGGTGGGGCACAAAACTTGTGGCATATTATGACTTAAAAATCACATTTTGCCACAAATGATAAAAGAGTAAAAGGTAGTGATGGGTATAGGTAGAGATATAAACGACATATTAAAAGGGCTGAGGATGTCGGGAGTTTTGTAGGCACGTGCAGTGATTTAGGGGTTTAAGAAGGAGGTGATGGTTCGGGTTTGACCAGAGAATTAGTGTCGGGTTGTTGGGTAGAAGGGTAAATTAGTGAAGCGAGTGATATCGGCATAATGCATAATGCTTTTGACTGAAGAAATTGCATGGCAGCTCCAACATCTTCTTCCATCAACTTTGCTACTTCTCGTTCTGTGTCATCGTTTGACCAGTTCTCCCATGCTGGTTGACTATATCCTGTTTCGCTCGCATCGCCCTATATATATAAAAACCAAACAATGAACTTGTTACGTGCTGGTGTGGCACTCGTTGGCTGACATGGCAGGAAGATCATGCGTTGGCTAACGTGGATATTATTATTTACCTAATTTAACGGAAGTATGATATTCGGTTGAATTTAAAAACTTACTGATGAAAATGGACATGTTTGTGAAATAGCCAAAACTTTAAATTCGATGATGGTTTACCCTTTGACGTGAATTTCATTTCTGAAGTCAAATTAGAACTCAAGTTCTATTATTATCCATTCAATTGAGGCTATAAACAGATAATAATAGAAACCTTAAATTTGCATGTAAAGTTGGTAAGATGTTAAATGAAAAGAGTTGGCTTGGGATAATTAGAAACTGGTCAAAAAGCAGATCATGGGTTTGGCAGAAAGGCTGAAATAGAAGAAGACAATTGAAAAGTCATTTTAGATTTTGACCTTTATGTTTAGGTATTTACATTATTATTCTCAGGTTTTAAATTTGCATCATGACAACCAAGTTTACCAAATTCTTGAAGCATGTTAAAAAAGTCAAATAATTTTTCAATTTTCATAGCAGAAGCTGCTTTGAGAAAAGCTGAAGGAAAGAGACAAGAAATTGAGGCAAATTTAGCTCTCCAACGGGCTACGACACAAGTAGAGGCTATCAATGACATTTTCGTAACCAGTGGAGTGTCTATTAGAGCATGTGTGTATCATGTATGATTGTAAGTATGTAGTATGTAGTATGTTACCTCAACAGATTGCAGCGGGACATCAGAAACGAGTTGTGCCACTGCACCAGCTCCACCAAGCCTACTCATGCTAAGAACCTGCGAATTCAATCAGTGAAGCTACAATCAAACTAAAAAGTAGAAAAAATATCGAACAAATACAACCCCTAATCTCGTATGAAAAAAAAGAGAACTTTGGATGGATCATATTATGACCACCATGTGATCTCAAATTTGTGCTAGAAAGCATATGCAAACAGAAATAAATGTTGAAACTTCATTAGGACGACTGCAGTTTTCAATCAATAAAAATTATAATACTAGAAGAACAGACGTGTCTAAAATAATAAAAACAGATCAAAGAGTTGCTAAATGGATACAATGATGAAGTTGAGATAACTAATTATTACCTTGACTTGAAGTCGTAAGAATTTTACATAATCCAGAATTTCATCAAGCATAGCAGCCTTATCAGTCTGTAGAAAATAAAAAATACGTTAACTATACATACTTTCACATAACAAAAGGTGACTGAAATTCACCTTGTTGCAGCTCGGAACAAGTTCCTGCAAAGCTCTCATTCTTTCTGCAATTCTTTCTCGACGAAGCTGAACGCAAAAAAAATTTATACCTCATGTTAAGCTATATATTTATATATGTATGTATGTATGTGTATATAACCATTTTTCATGTCAAAATGGTTGGCTTGACCCAAATCCACACATTTAAAACCAAATGCTTTGAAATTATTATGTTACATGGTAACATGATTCTAGTTGTATTTGTATGTATAGCTTATATATCTTACACGTTCAGCTATGCTATGAGGATCTGTGGCTTGACCTCGTCGTGCTCTCACCCTAGGCCGGATTGTAGGTGGATGGGGCACAGTCACTGCTGTACTGGTGGTTGGTTGCCCTTGAAAAGCCTGTCAACAAAAACTATGAATATACATACATACATTCATACATATAAGTATACCCGTAAGAAGATAGATAAAATGCATCACCAACCCATAGTCACCAAGCATGAAGCAGATAAACCAACTGACAGAAAGAAGCTAAATAATATGCTAGCAGAGGTTAACTTTGGACAACATTAAAGGCTTGGAAATAAGCTACAAATTACAAGTTTTGCTTTCCCCCCTCCAAGAGAAATCAAGAAAATTGTTTGACAAATGGCGAATCCAAGTTTTTTTTAGGGTATACACTTACTCTACCATCACAAATATTTTCAAAGGTCGCATTACATTAACAACTTTTACTTTCTTTTACACTAGGAAATGTTACAATTCTTATTCCCGGAAATGCAAGTGTATACGTAGGGTCCCGTGTAGTCCCTCCATCCCTTTGACATACAAATACACTTGGCCGTGAATTAGCTTCAGTCTAATCAGATAGCGTACAAGCCACAAGAAAAGTGTAAACGCCACTATATAAGATAACCGTATTATTTACATGAACATTAATGACTATCAGCATGCATCTATATACTTTAAAAATTCGCTATCATCATTTTGCTATTGGCAAAGAATTTCAAGTACACCATTACCCTTTGTTCTATCTTGAAACAAATACAAACATATCAATGGCATGCATTTAAAGGGGTTATCAGATGTAGATTGAAAGTGATCATGTGGTCTTAATCAGAAAGCAGGAGATAGTGTTAGGACATGCTTCTGTTGTTTAAAATTGTAATAATCAGTTTCAATTGTGTCAAGTTTTCAGCAAATAATGATTATTTAGAGATATAAATGATAAGTTAAGGCTAAAAAATTAATCAAAAAATCACAAGCAGAAGTAGGGTATTATGAACCTGAGGAACAGTATGTAGCAGAGAGTGTGACTGCAAATTTTCAAATTGAGGAAACAAACCACCCATGTTCATGCTTCCTACTCTCTCCTGCACATCAACAAACAGAAGAAAAATATTTACAAAAAAAGCCCTCCAATTCATTCACAATTCAAAATCAGCCCCTTCACAGCTCATAACTCCAAAATGCTGCTATTTATTACTATTTTAATACAGAAACCTAAAATCAATCAATAGTTACTAGGAAACAAATACGATTAAAAAGTCGCTTATTTAGGGCAACGACTTACACGCTGCTGCTGCTGTTGTTGCTGTTGCTGCCCTACAAACGCTCCGATTGTTTCACGGCCGTTATCTAAACTCAAACCTAATGGAAACACCGGTTGCTGTTGATGATGAACGGAAGTCGTGTCAGAAGCAGTAGCATCGGTTGTTGTATTAACAGGTAAGCATCCGGCGATATTATAAGAAGGAATCGCGAGAATTTGTTCAAGGAAGTCGTCTCCGTAGCCCTCCGGCGGGTCAGTCGCCATGCCGGAGAAACGTATCGCCAGGGAATCGGAGGAAGAGAGAGATGATGGTGGAAAAAGGGTGTAGAGAGAAGGAGGAGAAGTTTCAAGGATGATGATGAGATGATCAGAACGGAGTGGCAGTCAATGTAATAAAAGATAGAAGAAAGGGTATTTTGGGAAAAGGAAAACAGCATGCGTGGTATTGGAAAACACGCAGCTATGACAACATCATTTTCTATCGACACATCAGCCGGTTTTTGTTTTTTTCTTTTCTTTTTTTATTTTGCCAAAAAGCCCCCACAACAATTTATTTTATAATTTAATAAAAATAAATATAAATATTTTAAGTTAGGTGTTGTTATACATATATATTTTTTAATAAACTAGTATCGTACTCGCGTAATGTTGTGACAGCGAATAGTTTTTGTTTTGTAACATGTCGCTTTCATGAATGTAATGATATATTATTCGCGCGATATAATGTCACAAAAAAGTTTTTTTAGCAAAATGTTTGTTTTTTTCAATTTTTCATTTATTTGCATCAAGTATTTTATTAATTTTAAAAATAAATTCTACAAAACATTAAAAGAAGAAAAAAAGATTAATATTTATGAAATAAAAAAAAAGAAGTTAATAAGATTTTAAAAATCGTGTTAATATAAGTAAATAATTGTGTTTGTGTGAGATTATATTTTAAATAAATAAAAAGTTAAAATTAATTAGGATAGAGAGTGAAATGGTTAAAGATTGAATGAATGAGATTAATTTGAATAGAATGAAAGGTCAAGATGTTGTTTTGATTGAACTTTAAGAACTCTTAAATTTAAGGAAGAGATAGAACGTTAAATGATTTATTTAATAGTATAGATATAGATAATGTTTATTAAAAAGGTATGTGAGTGACATGTGTGATTATTTTACAAAACTATGATAAAATGATATATGCAGCTAGAAGAATTTATGTTATTTGTTTTTATACTCACAAACTCTTATATAAGTAAATAATAAAATGATTAAATAAGTTTAGGGTTACAATACAAATGACGTTATATATTTGGTCATATTAGCATATTCTATCCTAGACTTATTTATTACACAATAAGCCTTAAATTTTTATTTTAAACAAGATAGAAGCTAACATTAATTAAAATATATATCTGAACACACGTTAGGATCTAACGATCTTTTCCTTTGTGTTCATATCACTCGTAATGTTTATTAACTACTTGGAATACAGTAATTTATTCATAATATAAGTGTGAAAGCATATTAGATATGTGTTATTAAAATATCTCCTAAAAGTATATACTATAAGATTTAAAAAGTGTTTTTAGCTTTTTTAAAATAAAAATAAAATTGGAGATAGGTATGATAGCGAAAGAGGGGAAAAAGAGAAAAATTATGTGTAGTTAAAATCGTATAAGGTGAGCAGAATAAAACACTTGCTTACCATAGTTATCAAAATCGCGATCCTGATCGTAAGATTGTACGATCCTACGATCCCACCAACAAAAAACGCGTCGGATCGTATTTAGGATCGTACTCAGGATCGTAAGATCGTAGTAGGATCGTAGGATCGTAGGGCGATCTTACGATCCCACGATCCCATTTTTTTGTTTTTTTTACATTTTTTAATTATTACTATTATTTTATTATTTTTAAAATTTTAAGTGGCTAACCTTGTGTTAAAAACAATTGTTTGCAGTTTTCTACTTTATACACGTCACATTTTTCATTTTTCTTTTGTTATAAGAGATTGAGGTTTACGAGAATAAGATTTTTATGAAATAAAGAATTAATGTTGTGCACAATATGATCTAGATTTATTGATTGTGTTTAAGAGTCACATTTTAAATTTTGTTATGATATGTAAACCAATGCATTATAGTGAGTTGTTATCTATGCTTTTAAAATTTAAAATTTGGACGATCTGATGTTTGTTATTTTAAAATTTAATGTTTCATTCTCTCTTAAAAATATTATATAATTGATTTTTGATAAAAATTATAGCATATAAAAAGCCTAAAAAAACTTTAGTGACTTGTGGTAGGATCTTAAGATCCCGATCTCGATCTTACGATCCGATCTTACAAAGGCGAAAACGATCTTATGTAAGATCCCGATCTTAATAACCTTGGTGCTAACAATATTTTTCCACTCAGAAATATACAATGAAAATACACTATTAATCTCTAAATATAAATAAAAGACTAACTTTTGGGTCATCTCTATAAAACAATCAAATTTGTCTTTTTTTTTTGTAAAATTAAATATCAACCGTCCCATTTAAATTGAAAATTCAATCGATTTTAACTTTTATGAGTCAAAATTCTTTAATTTAAATTAAATTAATTAAAGATAATTTCATATATGTCATTTTTAAAACTTAAAATATCGTATTTTCTATTTTAATTTATATATATCATATTTACCCTTTCTAAAATTTTAAATTATCATATTTAACCAAATTCTTATTTTTATAATTTTAAAATATTTTATAATCAGTTTAAATAACCAATAAATACTTAATCTTATTGCTTCTAATTGTACCAATAATGATCGATAACTTGTACAAAAAATATAACCACGTCTCTTTGTATCATAATACGTTTCTAGCCTCACGTCTGTCATCTTCCCCTCTCTCGTCGACACTTCTACCACTGGTCTGGGTATTAATATTTAATATTTATAAGTTTTCAAGCTAACCCAAATATATCATACGTGTATTTAATCTAGTTATATTTTTATAACAATAGCAACAATTTGTAGGTTTTCTTCTATATTAATATAATACATTATGTAAACATACAATAATGTTGGCCCATCCTAGATTTCTTGGGGTCTTTACCGGGTGATCATGCAACTTATATATGTCAGGTAAAACATATGTTTTTGTGTATACTAGCTTAATATATCGTGTATAAATACAAGAGATTGTTAATGTAAATTTTACATATATAATAAATCTATATTTTGATAACAAATAAAAAAATATTCATGAAAACTAGAAAATCAACAAAAAATTAATATATACACATATTTGCACCGTTAGTTGTTAGTCGAATTAGAAATTAGGAATTGACACAAGATCTGATGGTGGTTGTTGAGAAATGACCAACAGATTTGCGATAATAGTTGAACCAAGAATTAAGGTTTCGTTGAAAAATGTTTTTAAATAACATGAAATCCGATTAAGAAGTTGGTTAACCAGTTTATACTTAAGATTCACGTCCAGTTCAAAATTCACGACTAGGGGTGAGCATGTGACCCGATAGACCGAAAAAACCGACAAACCGGACCGAACCAGACAGAGACCGGTCCGGACCGGGACTGGTCGGTCCGGTCTTCGGTCCTTGTTTTTTATAGATTTCGGATTTCGGTCCAGTCCGGGCCGGTCCGGTTTTGTTTAATATAGTATATAAAACAACCAATAGACCGAAAAAACCGACTAACTGGACCTGACCGGACCGAGACCTGTCCGGACCGGGACTGGTCGGTCCGGTCTTCGGTCCTAGTTTTTTGTAGATTTCGGGTTTCGGTCCGGTCCGGTTTGGTTTTTGAACCGATCTCACCCCTATTCACGACTTAAGACTTTTGACGCAAGAAACTCTCTATTTGGTAGTCATTAAAAAAGTAAAGGAGATTAATTCATAATTCTAAAAGTTGAATAATGACATCATAACCCATTTCGTTAGTTATTTTAATATACAAAGGTGAAGATTATTAGTGGGAAAAAAAAATTCTAAAAGTGAAATTATGATATCATAACCTCTTTCGTTAGTCATTTTAGGAAATAAAGGAGATGATTAATAAAAAAAATCTAACGACCTGTTTTCGAGTTATTTTAAAGAGGGGAAGGAAATAATTACTAATGAAGGAGAGGGAAAAATGTGTTCTTTAGTTTTTTTTTTAAGAAGGGAAAGAAATGGTTAAAAGGGGTAATTTTACCATTTTTATGTCATTAGGAGTGGAAGTTTTTTCATCATTCCCTTTTCTCCATTTTCTTTCCTTCATTTAAAAACTTGAAAACAAGATGTAAAAGTAGAATGATGACATCATAACCTCTTTTTTTTTAATATATATTAAATATTATACTTACAAAATGCTACAAATTAAACGTTCAAGTGTCCACAAAATTATACAGATTTATCCTTACATATATAAATGTTAGTATACACTAATTATTAGTTAACCTTTTTTGAATTACTATTTTGTGTGTGTAAGTGAGAGAAATATAATTACATTAATGTATTATTTCAAGTTAACCAAGTTAGCTCATTTGTATATTTTAATTGATTCACTAATTTAATCCGGATCCGATCGAATCAAGATCTTGATCATATTGCAAGTAAGAACGATCACTAGCTTGCGGAGATCCTACATTGGATATATTGTCACGTTTTTTGCATGCATATATATATATATATATATGTTATATGAAATGGTCTGTAGTAACTTAATAAGATTAAAATTTGATATTTATAACCAAATCTTGGAAAATGAAAGTTTGAGAATCACTTTTTAATTAACTAGTTTAAATGTTTAGGGAGATGATTTGAACATGACAATTTTTTTATCACACGCATGCAATAATCATGATTCATGACTTTTTACCCTTACAAATAAATCAACTATTTTTTTCAACCACATATTTAAGGGTATCGTGGTCCAAATATAAACTTTTTGTTATGTATGATAAAAAAATATTATGTATAAATCATCTCCCAAATGCTATATCAATTACTATACACGTACTAACGTATATGCACATGACATGCATTCATGCATGCATATGCATATACTAGCATTATACCCGCGTAATGCGATGGTTACGAATATTTTTTCTCAATAATTTGTTCGTTTTCAAAACAGGGGTGGTGTATTCTTTTTCTAAATTGCAATGAGTCAATAAAATTTCACATGGAAGGTAAATTCTAACAAGAATATTAGGATTATAACTCTATTATATTTTAATTATATTACCCATTTAAAAAATGGAGTAATTTTTATAAATATAGGTTGTATGTTATTTAGATTTAATAATTCTAATTATACGTAATTTTTAATAGTTAAGTTAAAATATTTATTATATGATATAATATTTAATAGGAAAAGTATAATTATTAAGTTAATTTATATTGATTTGAATTTTTAAATAATCTTTAATTTAAAAGGTTTTGTTATTAAAATGGTATATAAGATTGTTATTAAATCCATCAAATAATTATTTTATTTAATAGTTTCCATTTAGTTTAATATTAAGGGTAAATTAGTAATTTCAAATTACTTAAAATTAAGAGATATAAAATACTTAAATGTTTTATATAATAGAATAGATATCATCATTCCATTGAAAACCTCACACGTAAAAGAATACTGAATCAACTATATAGTTGAGGAAATGATTGAAAAGCTAATTGATCGCACCTAAAAATATTGATGATCTTTTAAAAGTGAAGTTTTTACTCAAGAGATGTTTTTATATAACGAAAATATTAACCACAACCCTTGGATAAAAATAAAATAAATATTATTTTTAGTTTTTAAAATTGACAACTTTGTTTCATGTATGAAAAGTTGAATACTAACTAAAATGTAACTATGCAAGTTATAGAAAGTTAATTATGATGACATAAGTTGTAAATGTCATTTTTAAAAACTAAAATTACAATTTTTATTCTTATCCACAGCCTTAATTATAAAGGCTGTGGTTAGCATTCTCTTTTATATAATACTTATTTGTCATACACAACAAAACATATTTGTTTCAACCATAGAAGTTGTTTAGTTTTCGTAAACACCATGGCAATTAATTTCGTGTTCAAATGTAAACAAACGAGTCTGAAAATTTTCGAATGTGTAAGATATTGTATATTAAATTAGATGTATTAATTTGTGAAAGGAAGTTAATTCGTACACAACAAATTCGTTCATACATAACATACACAGACATTTAACAACATATGATACGAGTTGATAAGCATAAATTGTTGTGTATGAAATTTTTTAATGTGTACGAATCATGACCCATTTAAGAACGATGTAAACTTATACACAACCTTATTATGATTAGATTATATTTTTGGAACTATTTGTATATTGTATTTGTTAATTAATTAGCATCGTATATAAATAAAAACGATGTATATCTACTTAAATAAGAGATATGTATGTATATTACACAAAACAGATAAATACATCCATGTTTATATCAAGTGCTACCCCTGACAGAGAACGAACGTCGTATTTATTATTTAATTCACTTTTGACCCTAAACCACAAAGAAAAATAAATAAGATTATATATTCCATGATTCTAGGATTGAAGAACACATTTTCTAAGAAGAATAGTTCTGAATCTTTGTAATTTTAATATAAGGACTAAAATAATATTATACATCTACTAGAAGTATTTATAAAATTTGATGCTTATATTATATTTATCACGTTTTGTATTATTTTTTAATATAATTTAAAAGTTTATTATGTTATGGTATTGTGAATTTAAATGAAGTTAGTTTTGTCAACTTTTTTATTTTTGCAACCGTACTTCCTATACTCCGCGAGAATGATGCTCCCCGGAACCTTACCCAATGAATACATGTATTTATTAAAGAGTTAATTGGCTAAATGGTTATTTAACTATCTTAAAATCGTCACTTTAAACCTTTATCTTTAAAAGTGACATGGATGATTCTTTATGACCCATTGTGTTACGAGTTTGGTGCTTTATAATGGATTTCGTTTGTCATCTCTGTTAAAATAAGGTAAAATGACAATTTTACCTTTATTAAATGACAAGTTTTAATTAAATAATAATAATTTATTATATTATATTTTATTAAGTTTTATTATATTTCAATAGCCATTTTGGGTTTAGTTCACGAAAATGTATCCAACTTGTCACATTTTGCTATTGTATGTATCGAACTTTCAAAGTTACCATTTAATGTATCAAAGTCTCAAAACTTACCAATATGTGTATCCGGTTACCCATTCAGCAGGTAACCGGTAATTTTTTTATTTTTCATTTATTTTTA